>VZRS01005773.1:487365-550731 GCA_013398055.1 Ifrita kowaldi | reverse complement strand
CTATTTTTCCCCAAAAACCCCAGGGCCGTAAACCTTTAAAAAAAAAAAAAAAAAAAAAAGACACAAAATAGGTTCTTTTTTCCCACAGCCTCTGTCTGCAAGCCCACTGAACTGGTGCAGTTGCAATTTTATATATAAAAAATCATCAGACAGTGCCATGGAAAATTTCAGCTTAAAGAGTTAAAAGTTTGGCAAAGCTTAATGCGACTAAGATGACATTCCTGAAAAACATCAGTCAGCTTTAATAACGGGTTGTGCTACCAGCCTGTCGTGTACACATGTATTACACGGTCTCATAAAACTAATTTCTGACGGGTTTCCATTCTGCTCCATTGTTTTAGTAATACAGTTAGCATATGTTAAGATACTTTCTCATTGGAGACAGGAAGGACAACTGGAATTCCAATGATCATAAAGCACGTACATATTCTGTCAAAATTCCAAGTCAGAAAGGCCCTTGAACTAAATTACAATGAAAGAGTATAATAACTATTATGAGCTTGATTTTAAATATTCGCCTTCTCTTTTGAATGAAACTGCTGAGTCTTTTCACTCTTCCTCTGGGATGGACTTTTCTCAACATAATCACCTTCAAAGTGAATGTAAAGCAAGCATTAGGATCTCTGAAAAAGAAGGTTTTAGAGGACACTGCTACCATTTTTTTCTGGCTATTTCATTCCCACTAGACCAATCTTCATGCTTTGTGGCAAATTCCCTCATAGCCAAAGGAGCTACGGTCCCTTCATTGTCATTTTTCCTCTTTGGCAGCAATGCCAGTTTACTTCCCTTAGTTACCAGTCCTTAGTTAACATATATTCTGTGCCAGAAGTGCAGCATTTGCCATATAGAAAGCTGTCTGAGAGTTGACCTCCAAGGATAAAATAAATGTAATTCACCTGCTGTAATGCTACAGGATGCACTGAATATCTCAAACAGCAGAGAAATGTGCCCAAGGCTACAGTGAGTCAGTCACTGAGACAGCTGGAATTGGAATTTAGGAGCTCCTTGCTCTCACTCTACTGTAATTATTATTTATTTTACCATAGCAAAGAAAAGGTCTCTTCAGGACCTGGCCCATTTGTACCACATACTGTACAAACAAAGAATGAGGAATATTCTGCTCAAAAGACTTGAGTTTTCTCTAACAAAAATGCAACATCTTCCAGTAAGAATTATTTTCAGGCACGTGGTTTAACATACCAACATTCGAGATGAAAATAAATCATTTCACAATTACTTGTAATTAAATATCACTTTATTAAAATGACTGGGAAACATTCTTGCCTTCCACTTCAGATATTTATTTTACAATTCTTAATTATACTTACTGCTGAGGTTCTCCAAGGCAAAATTTATTAGATCCATGAATCCTGAGAGCTGGATAAGACTGAAGTTCATTTCTTTAGCCCACCAAAATCCTGCAGTATAATAATCTAGTAAAACAGCTTCTTTCAAAGATGTCTTTAGTTGTGTAAGATTCAGAAATTCTTCCATCTTTCTAAAAAAAATTGCAGAGTAAAAGAATGAAATTAAAAAATAAATTACAGATTCCAAAGTCTTACGTGGTCTGCTTGCAATTGTATCTATATTTGTTATTATTAGTTGCTATATTATTCATGTGTGGACAATGTACATAATTTCTTGAATTCAGCTCCATCAAATCCTAGATAAGAACATTTATGATCAGAGGACATATCAAAAAGTAAACAATCATCTGCAGGTTTCAGCAGACACTATTCAAGTGCTAAGATATGACTAACAAAAGAACAAAAATTAGAGCATTAAACCAAGGAGAAATACATTGAAAATCCCAGAGAAAAAATGAGTGTTTCATCAGGAATTGGTTTGTGGGATGAAATTACACAATTAGTCTCCACTTTCTACTATCACGCTTTCGCTCTGATTGAGATAATTTTACAGGAGTAATAAGATCTTGTTTCCATTTCAGGATTATTTTCCATGTGGCCTCTGATGAAAAATTACATTTGAAAATTAATGTAAATAATATAATTACTGAAAGTAGCTAAAATATTTAGAAGTTTAAATTGCACTTCCATAATGGTCAAAACATTTAAAAAGAGCCTTATCCTATTTTACTGGCACACGATGAAAATTTTTCCACTTACTTTAACTTGCAAAATGTATGAAAAAATACACTCCCTTGTAGGAGGCCATACTGTCGCTGACACATTTATGTCTACTCTATCCAAACACAGAATTAGTTAGGTCTTTTATAATAACTGTGTGCATTTTTCCACATGAAGAGAGGGGATGGGGGCTAGGACTTGGTTTCAATTCTTACAGTATAACTTCAGCCATGTCTCAGGTAGTTAAGTTTTACATTAAAGCAATCCTACACTTCTTAACTACAGCTGAGGATGCAGGTGCCAGTGATCACAGTTTCTAGTCCTCTGTAAAAAAGCAAAGTCTTCCCAAGCCCCACTGCCTTCTCACTCCTTCCTACAAAGGACATTAATCCCAGACCTACTGATAGCAGCCATTAGATTTTCAGGGGTTTCACCGACACAGCACAGACATGCTGTCAAATGAGATGAGTTTCTTTTTTTAATTAAAGCCTCAATAGCTAACAGAGTAAAGCATATAATCCAATCAGTTTTGTTTAAAACATGTATTCCTTTGTTCTGCATGACAAATTTGTATGGCTGCACACATGCAAGTCGGTTAAAAACACTTAACTGTGTCCTGAAATAGAAGTGGAACGTGGCCAGCTGAACTTTCCAAGGTTTGAAACAGTCCATATCCTCTCCCTCTGAAGCTTCTGCCAACTCTGTGTTTTCATAATCAGAGCTTCTCAGGGATTTAGATTTTCTCTGATTCTGCTAACAATGCCAGTACTCATCTTTTCAGTATTTTGTAAGGCATGTCACTGACAACAGTATCTGTACATGACTGGGAAATGATGGGGCAGTTAGATTTCCTAGTTACCCTCCCTGCTTTTCCTTTCTTCATGGGGCTCCAGTCCTATGAAGATGGACAGCAATACGAAACTCCCTGAGAGATGGGAATGCAGGACATGAAAATTCTCATACTGAATCAGATCTATTCTGATTTTCTAACCTTAGCTGTGGCCTTCAAACTGCTTTTGTAAATAGACACAACGCATTGTGCTAAACAAAATTTTAATGCTGCTGCTAAACTGCTTAGTGTGCATAAAATATCCTGTAACTATGCTCCTTCCAGTCAGATGCAGTATATACTTAAATTCCTCTTGTACAGTGTGTATATAAAAATACATGTGACCAGCTGAGACTAAAAGAGAATATGATCTTTCAGTGCTTTTCCTTTTAATCTTAATGAGAAAGTTGCACGAAGAATTGTGTTGTTAAGCACATTTTAGTCTCCAGTGAGTTGTACACTTCAGTCTTCTCTAAATTTAAAGAGGCCTATTGTGCAAGAGAAAACAGGAAAGGAAAGAATTTTTGTATTATTATTTGATGGTAGCAAATTTTCTTTCCAGTTTTCTTAAAAAAAACCCCAGAAAGACCTTCTCTCCATAAGAATAGTGACAAATAGGAAAACAGAGTTATGTTTCAGGAATATTTTAAGCTCAATTAAATGGTTACCTATTCAGAGGAACAAAGTTGGATTTTATACACCCCCCGCCTCTTCCTTCCCAAACTAGACCAGTGGCCCAGCCCTTTGGCTTTCAATTCCCTAAGAACCTGCTAGCAGACACAAGCGATCCTAAATAATTTGTGCACTTCTGGAAAGTCCCATCTTTCAAATATAAGTCTGGAGTCTCAGGTTGAACTCCTGGCCTCCTAAATTCAGCTGCTATTAAACACTAACAACGAGAGAGAGTGTTGGTACAGAAAAGACAAGAGAGGCTGACATCAGAAGTCTTTGGCTGCCTCCTATTTTGCCAGTGCTCCATAATGGCGACTTACTAATGCCTTCTTGAGCTTTCCATCCCTTTCTGAACTTTAAAGACCTTTTTGATTTTTTGGTAACTCCTGTAACAGTACAGAATCTCAAATTTTTTAGAAAAAAAAAGTTACCAAGTGGGACTTATAAAAAAAAGCTCAGTATTGGCCTATTCTTACTCACATCTCAGTATTTTGTTTACAGTGTATTTAAAGCTATTGTAAATTCAGAAACCACGACAATATGAAACACAGGTGGAAAAAAAGAAGTCTAAGCAAAATCAAGAGATACAGGAAACACAGTAACCAGACCGGATCTGAGATCAACAGTATTTCTTCCATCTTTTGTGAATAACATTAAATATCAATGACTTAACTGAACAATTAAACACTAATGACATAACCACCACAAAAGAAATCTAACAAATAGGCTGGCTGCCATTTTTATTTCATTATTATATGGGTTCCTGCATTGCTGCCATTGCTACTCACTTTTCAACTCCTTCCAGATCTTCTTCTGACAAGGCAGTAATTTGGGAAAGAGAAAGAAATGTCCTATTAATAATCTCCTTTCCATCTACGTCATCCTGATCTTGGTCTTCTTCCTGATCTCGGACTTCTTCCTGCACACATGCATATAGGAATGTCATTTTAAAAATGTTTATTTTATTATGTCAGTAACTTATCTAAATAACATTTTTATATTGAGGAGGTATGCAAGGGATTAATTCAACAAATGCCAAAAATGTAAGACAGCTATAATTATATGGCAGTAACACAATACCTTAACACATTCTCACTAGAGAAAAGCTGGGCAGATACATGGAACATAGTATTTTTATCATAAATTCATGTGGGAACACACTGACATATTATGTGCTGCACAAGATTAAATTAACTTGCAAGTAAAAACAACAGAGATTTAAAGGTGCAAAAGAATCCATGAATCTAAATTTGACCAACATGATACTGCATTGCACAATAATTAAATTTTAAAATTAAGTTTCTCCTAAACATATTATGAGAATACACACTTATTACTATGCTATTTGCTTTCCACCCTGTACTTGACTGCATTTTCAAATTTACTGTCCACACTGACTCCTTCCCTAACCAAACAAAGTCCAAGATGTTTGTTGCAAAAGAATGATACACACACAAGGATCTGATACCACTGTTCCTGGGAAGGATGTACAGGTTTTAGGGGATAAAAAACTGAACACGAACTAACAATTCAATGGTCTTAGAAAAAACAGGAATATTTTATCATATTTTATGTTGTGTGGTCATTGACAAAAAAGAGATTTCAGTAAGAAATCTATGAAATGCAAAAAATAGTAGACAAAAAATCCCCTAAAACTGTTTGAAAATAGAATATGTAGGTGACAAAGTGAGGTGTTAAAGCACATTATGAAATGAGAGATGAGGCAGCCCCTTCAGAGAGGTGCAGAGCAGGGGCACAAGGGACAATGGTCACCGGACAAAGGGCTCCAGTTGAAAGGGACCCACAGTGGGGCAGCATAAAGAAAAATATTCCACTATGAAAATATTTAAGCATTAGAATACATAACCCAGAAAGGCAGAGGAATCTCCTCCTTGCAGGCTTTCAAGACCAAACTGGACAAAGCCCTACTGGGTGCTGGCCCAGCTGTAATGAAGCAGCTGAACCAGTCCTAAAACGCCTTCCAGCCTCCTGCTGGGAGTCTGCCTGGCCTGGCCACACAAACACCTGATCACAATTCGCTAGTAGCAGGTACACTTCTACATCTGCGGGACCTGGGCTTTAGAGAAGTGCAGCAAGGCAAAGCCTGCAGAATCCTGCTTCCAGCTCACACGGGGAGAGCGAAGCACAATTCCTGACACACACTGATTTGTGAGCCTCACCAGCGCTGCTCTGGGCTGATACCAACTCACTCCAGCGCTGGTCAAGGAGAGCCCCCAAATAAAGCTACACTACTCCCCCTGCTGCTGCTGAACTGCAAGATGTACTGAAATCTGGGACTAGCTGAAGAACCACAGTCAAGAGGGACGAAACAAGACTGAGAGCAACAAAGAACATTCACTCGGTGGACAGACTATTCTTCCTCTCTCTTATTAAGTACTAGAGTACTTTCACATGTACTTCAATAAGACAGATTATTGTTCCCAACTGTAAACAAGTCAGTCTCAGATACAATGTCTCATCAGAACAGGAATGGCATAAATGAAGGCTTCCTTCACATAGTTAGGAGCATGACGTTAGTTTGCTTTTATTAGCAATAATTTACCCAGCATAAAAAAAAAATACTCCTACAGTCAGTAATGCTGCTATAATTGAAGCTGCAGGGAAAAAACAATACCTCTACATGCTAATATTATACAATTATTGAAAGACATATTTTAATAAGTAGAAAAATATAAACGCTTTCCTGAAGTGGTGTAAGAAATCTGTTGAACATGAGATTTTTTAGAAGCTGTGGAAGCTGAATTAAAAGAATAACTGATATTGATGGTTTGGAAACTGAATTAATGCTCCTCCCCCACTTTCTCTTAGGATGTTCAATACATAGGATACTTTAGTATTTATAGTGACCGCCACTATATAAATTACATATTACTGGTCAGTCAGTCAACATCTTACTGGGCATACTTGTTAGTAAGGCAAAATGCTAATATTTTACAAGTTGCAGTTTAAACTGAAGAGATAGGCAGCCGCTGTAACTCAGTGTTGCAGATAAGGCTCCGTAATCTGCACATCAAACCACAACAGTCTACGGGGCAAGGTGAATGCTTCCCAAGAACCATTTCATCACCTGGAGCCTGGAACAACATTCCCAGCAGCAACATTCCCACCAATGCATTACTGTTTCTGTTAATGCTTGTGATAAGGATGGGGTTGGGGCACCACTGTCCACTATAACAAGCACAGGTATCAGATAAGAAGAAATACTGTTACAAATGACAGATGAGGAACTACAGGAAATAAAGCACGTGATTTAAAAATAATTTTTTAAAATTAGCAATGTTTCTGTAATTTAAAAAAGTATTGAAGGTCCATAAATAATTTAAACAATCCTGTGTTTATGGACAGTTTCTGTTTGGGCTGAACCTACACATACACACCTGACTAAAAGCTTACAATTATTTTGATTGATTACTTTTGTCTTTTGATTGCTGTCTTTAACCACTACTGAAAATACCAGGAGATTATTTTTATATGCATTCACTGGTGTCAAAGAATTTACTGTTCATTTTAGTGTTAACTGCAGTGACTGACTGAGGTAATCCATGGTGAGTTAATTCTAGTAATGCTGTCTTCATGTGTCAGGAAAAAACTCCTGAACCAATCCTACCAATACACATTCCCAGCAGTAGATTTAGCCTATTTAAACACAGGCTGCTACTAGAGAATTATTTGTTACTGTTTTATTTTCCTTTGAAGGATTTTCAGCTGTTCTGAATGCGTAATATGTTTCTGGCTGTTCAATACATCACTCCAAGTGCTGTGGGCATCCCTTGTTAACAGCATCAAATCAAAATACCAAACCAAACATTCTAAAAGAAAAGAGTAAAATGTTTCTAAATCTCACAGCCAATGTTCACAAACCACCATTAAGCAGGAAACAGCAGCAGCAGAGTGATATAGTTAAACAGAAAATTGCAAAACACCTCTGTGTTTACAGGGTTGAGGAAGAACTCTCAAAACCCCAAACCCATACTAGGTCATTCCTGGCTAGGAAAAATGCCCCACTACCTGCAGTTTTGGTGAGGGCCTTTCCAGAGTGGCCAAACCTTGAAACACAGCAATAGAAATGAGCACCAGCATTCCTGAAGAAAAATAAGCTTGTCCTCTGGGATGAGCCCTCTGCAGAGGCTGAAGATAGTATTTGCATTTGTTTGACAATACAACACCGCACTTTGCAAAATCATGGCTTCCAAAAATATACACTCAAAGAAACAGCTTACCAAATCTCTCCAATTATAGCAAATACTTGAAGTGTAAGGAACTTAAGAGCCTGCTCTCCCCAGCCTACCAGGTAAATCAGACTGGACTCAATTTTCCACTAGCTCATGTAAGGCAAGCTCAGCTATCTGGCTGGGCTGACAGCAGTGCAGATGTACCCTACAGGAGTGTTGTATATCAGTTACAACTTTAATCAAAATGGGAATGAAAAAAACCCAACCAAACTACAGCAGCAACACAGGCTGTTATTTGTATTATTATACACATTTTGTTATCAAGCTGTCAAAAGCTTCAGCAGCAGCAGAAAATCCTGAAGCTTTCTACATAAATAGTTAAGGCAGAAACAGAAACACATTCACCGTTCCTGTTTGTTTTTAAAAGGCCCGACTTGTCCACTCCTACAATGGGAAGTTAAGATCAATAGTTGCTATTTTTAGTCGTCAGCATTTCTTTTGTCATCAAACAAATGAGGAAATAAAAATAGCAGCACTAATTTCAACTACCTTCAAAAGGGAAATCTGCAGATGCGTCAAATGCAAAAGACAAAACCTATAGGCAAAAAAAGCTTTTGAGGACCATTATAAACATGATAGTGTCCTTTTAATAACAAAATATGTTTCAAAAAATTTCACACAGTCCAAACATTAAGATTTATGGTTGACCAAATGTATGATGACATTAAATTTTACTGATGTTTTCACAGCTGCAGACCACTTATAGGAAAAAATGTGGTTAAAAATAAAGCAGCAGCAAGACTTGCTAAGATCAGGATTCAGATTTTCTAATATACCTTCTGCCGAAAGTCATTACAAGTCAGAACAATTATAAAAATATTCAATTTGAATCAAAAGGAATTGTCTTAAAATGTAAGAAATTATATAAAAAAATAGTGCCAGAATAGTGTTTCCTATATCTTTCATACAGACCATGCCAAGCTATCTTCAGCCAAAACTAGAGACTATATAATGTAATTAATAAAAACACACAATTCCACAGGGTTTCCAATAAAAAAAAATAATAAAGGATAGATGGAAATATCACAAAGGTAAGCTACTGTGTGTGGAACAAACTTCAATACATAAGGAACAGAAAACACGAGAAAAAATAATGGTTCACTCAATTCCTCTAAAGATTCTTTTCATAAAGCCACGAAGCAAAAACTACAAAAATTTCAGTGGTACATTTCAAACAGATGTACAATATATTTTTGACAGCCTGTCGTTTCCCATAGAGCACACCCTGTATCCTTTTACTGTGATCTGACTGCATTACCCCAGTGTTACGCTGCTCCAACTGCCAAAATATTTACGGAGAGCGCTAACGGAGTGCACTGTGAGAGATGCATATATTTTTCATAAAGCATTTAGAATACTTAATAACACATTTCACATGGAAGAGGGTTTATTTATTTAAGGAAACCTAAATGTAAAGCTTTTGTACTGACAAAGACGCAACCATGACACTGGCTGAAGGCGCTTAATCACTCCCACAACAGTCACAGCAACTTCTTGGCCAGCGGAGACAACAAAGCAGCTCAACCAGAAGAAAATCTCATAGTAGCTGCAGCTACATAGACAGGCTTGAGGGAGAAACTCGGAGTTGATGCAACACCTCATACGTTCTTAGGAGGAATAAATTTTATTCCTGTATCTCTTGACATGCAGCATGAGATGAGTTGCCTGTCAGAAACCACACCTCTGTCAACCAAGTTAGAAAAGGAAAGAGGAAAAAAACAGGGAGGAGGCCGAAGACAAGCAAATAAAGCAAATATTAATGCAAACACTGTGGATTTGTAAAATCCTCCAGCACACTTCAGCCACCTAAACCAATGAAAGGTGAGAAATACAACTGTGGTATTGCTGGAAGGAAAGTGTCAGCTTGCTTCCACTCCCTCAGTGCTCTTTGAAAGGCAACCAAGAGCCTTTCCCTCAACAATTCAACATTAGGAGACTCCTACCACCACAAATAAGCCAACTGTGTTGGTTTCACCCAGGCTGGATGCCAGGAGCTGACCATGGCCTCTCTGTCAGCCTCCTCCTCAGCTGAACAGGGGAGAAGAAATATAACAAAAGGCTTGTGGGGAGACATGAGGACAGGGAAAGGTCACGGACCAATTACTGTCATGACCAAAATAGTCTCAGCTTGGGCAGAAAAGGAATTTATTACCAATGCAGTCAGAGTAGAATAATGAGAAATAAAACCTACATCTCAAAGCACCTTTCCCCCACCCCTCCTCCCTTCCCAGGCTCAACTTCATTCCCAATTTTCTCTACCTCCTTCCCCCAGGAGCACAGGGGAACGGGGTAGAGTGCTTGCAGCCAGTTCACCGCATGGTGTCTCTGACCCTGCTGCCTCCTCATGGAGAAGACCCCTCACACTCTAACCCTGCCCCAGCACGGGACCCCTTCCATGAGGGATAGTCTTCCATGAACAGCTCCAACATGGGTGTGTGCTCCACTGTGACCTCCATGGGCCCCAGGGGCACAGCTGCTTCACCATGGGCTGCAGAGGAATCTGCTCTGGCAGCTGGTGCACCTCCTGCCTCTCCTTCTCTGCTGGCCTTGGCACTTGCAGGACTGTCACTCTCCCATATTTTTATCCCCCTCTTCCATCTGCTGTTGCACGGTTTCCTTCTTCCCCTTCCTAAATCTGTTGCCCAGTGATGCTCCCTCTGTCACTGGTGAGTCTGTCCTGGAGCTGGCTGGCATTGGCTCTACTGGACATGGGAAAAGCTTCCAGCACCTTCTCACAGAAACCACTCCTGTAGCTCCCAACTACCAAAGCCTTGCCACACAAACCCAACACACCAAGAAATAACCACACACTTCTAAAGGAGAGCCCATAACCGAGTGAAACCTGGTGAGGCGGTGGGAGGTCAGAGGTGGATGAGGCGCTCAGCAGCAGCTGCTCAGGGCAAGGTGAGCTGGGGTGAGGGACAGACTGAGCCGGGCTGTGCCAGCCCAGGCCCCGCAGTCTCTGCTGGAGGAACTGCCTCGCCGGGACAGGCAGTGTCTCTCCATTGAACTGCCTGGGGAACAACAGTGACACAGGCATATTTTTATATANCCCTCAGAGCCCGGTCCCGCCCCTCACCGCCGCACTGGCCCCGCGGCACGGCCCAGCTCCTGCCCCTTTTTCTTTAATAAACTTGGAACAGTAATGAGCTAAAACTACGTTGAAACATTTTCTCTGTCAGCTTTGTATTGCATGTAGCAGCAGTAATTCAGAGTAACTGCAGTTACCTGCAAGATCAAATAAAATGCAAGCATTTGGTAGGTGAACAGTAATGAGAACAAAGAAAGAGCTAACTTTTCAAAGTTTATGGATGTGCTGAGGGAGCTGGTATGACAAAACAGCTTCTTTGCAGTGCCCCACATAAAGCAAGGGCCTCCCAGGATTTCTGCAGCTGTTTCAAGCTCTGCCACTGCTTTGGAGCAGTTTGCCACCTTCAGAAGGTTGTCATCATCAGTTTCTTAAAATGTGCAAACCACTAAGTACCTGTGTCCTAGCTGGGTCACGAGAGACAAGAGCATGCCCATTATCCACTAAGATTGTGATTTATAGTGTGAGATTCACCACATCTGTAGCTCCTGTTCCTGCTCAAACACCCTGACCCTCACTGACACATGTAGACCAATCGCGCTTCCAAAAGGAGTCAGAAATCTGTTTGAGGTTCAGAGAGCTGGATCCTGCAGTGTTTTGTAGAATTATTCATAGTATTTTAAAGAAATAGAGCCCACACTGTGAATTTTAAAGAAATAGAGCCCACACTGTGAATTCCTACAATTTGTGCTGTGCTCTGTGGCTGAGTGCCGTACAGCTGTGTTACTGCCCCTTTTACTGCATATATAAATCTAACCAAATAAGAACATTATTCGGAGCTGCAAGCACTGCACGTAGTAAGGTGTTAAAACTGGGGAATTAAGTGTGATATCTGGATGCAATATAACATTGTGTACATTCATTATGATGTTATCTAGTTGGTAAGAGGTAGATGGTAGACTTAACCCTGCATTCCTCTGGAACTGAAAATGCCCATTCGTTTCCATGAACATTTTCAATGTAAAAGACTTGGGGGCTCAAAGCCTTTAGAAAGATCTAATTCTGTTTCTCCTGCTCAATATTAAAGGACTGAATTCTCTCTTACACAAAACCTGAACTGAGCAGGTGATTGAAGCTGAGCACTGATTGAAGCTCAAACCACATTTCCAGTAGTGAGCTCCTAAATTCCTACTTTTCAATTTAGATTTTTAGATAGTTGGTGTCAGAAGGCTTAGAAATAAAAAAAAAAAAAAGAAAAAAGAAGGATTCAATAGTTGCATCAAGCCATGCCATCTAATTTCATGTGGATCCTTCATGTTTACAAAACCACATTTGTGTGTGTGTGAATATTTAAGGTGGCCTTTTGATTTCCTTCAAATGCAAAACTTGTAAGTGCAACACAGAAATACTGAACTTAAAATGCTGACCTAGTCCTTTCCGATTACAGGTAACCATGGTAGATTTTCTATGATCCCTAATGGTCACAGAGACTCCAGGTTAGAGGAGAACAGCAGAGCTCTTTCCCCACTGGAGTAGCTGTGTTAGATGCAAAGGTTTCCTGAAAGTGTCTGTTCCGGCATATGTAATTTAAACAGAACGTATTTGAAAATCTGGCTTTACACGGTAAGTGCTCTTCTGTTTGCCTGAGAAGCAACCAGAGTTCAGGTTTGGGAGATGTTTTGCCAAGGCTGGCAAACATCAGTGCACGAGGATCTTGGAAGGAACACTTAATCTTTATCTTCTCTCTTTGATTAAAGCTCTTCAGCTCATGGTGCCTGGACCACCTCCAGCCTGTACAAGATAACCACCACACAGCCCACTAACACACAGCCCTGGCAGGGGCTGGGCAAAGAGCTGGTTGTTCCCCTCAATTTTCTTCAAGTCCTCAGATTTTCATTTTGCTAATTATGCACTGAAGCATCACAAATACAGCAATTCCACACTGCTCCCTGCACAATGAACTACATTGTAGTGTCTTTGTAGAAATACTTTCCTCTTCATCACGATACCACATCTTTTGGGCAGGGAGCAGGTTCACCTGCATTACACAAGTCCATGTCAAAAGGGGAATAAAGGTCACAGCTGCAAGCAAAGCTTTGATAGTGCAGGCCACCTGCAATTGGAACACTACCAGCAGCTGCAAGTGCTCCAAAATACTCCACTGAGTCCTCCAAAGTTTTAATAACCAAGGTGATTCAGTCTGATTTTGTTACTCGTTGCAGAGGTCCTGGCATTTCAGGAGTAAATGAAACGTATTAATTTAAGAAAAGGAATGAATTTTCAGAAATTGCCTTTTACAAAGCAAAGGTTTTGTAAACTCCAGGCCCACAGAAACATCCTCCTATTGACAGAGATCCTATGAAAACGTTCAGTCGCAAACACATTTCCATTCACTTTTAGTTAAGCATCACCAAGCACAGTAATTTGACATAGGCAAATTCAGGATGAAAAGCAGATGGAAATTCCTAGCGGAGCCTTGCTTGTTACATCAACATCAGATGGACATATAGCTCCCCTGGCTGCCAGCCCTCACGACAACAAATTGCTTATACTCGTGCCCTGTGGGACAAGAATTGAGAAAAAACCACAGGCATGAGTGGAGGACTTGCACACAGTATTCGGGTTTGACCCTCCTAGTAACAAATGGGTAATTTGTGAAAGCAACAGGACATTAGTGCTACATGGCTCTTAATAAAGAGCCCTGCATTACTGTACATAAGGGCATTAACATAGTAATTAATCATCCCTCCTTTGTAACATTCTTTGCAGATACTCTATCCAGGGAACAGCATTCACTCTAAGGTAATGTTTTTCTGTTTTACACATATAGATACACACCTTCAGAAAAAAATTCTGGGCATGATTATGTAGTAGGAGAAGAAAAACATAAATTCCAGGTTGTCAGGGAAACTTGTTTTTAAAGGGAAAAGATAATTCTGCCATTTCTTAGGCAGTATCCAATTAAAATGAGATACAGGTACGAGAGGGTAACTGCTTTGGTGTATCAGGAGCAGGATAGACAGAGTTCTGAATTGTTTAGGGAGAGATGCTGCTTCTTTTTTGCTCACTGTTTGTCAACACAATCTAGCTCAGTATCTCTCCCTGTCTGTTTAATTAATAGGTAGGTAAAATTTCCATGTGATAAGACAGTGATTTTGAGAGACTTGTAATGTTAGTACTCAGCCTAGCAATAAGAAAGTACAAGTTAAATGTAGCAAATCATAACTTTTCAATTATTCAAAACAATATGCACACAGAGAAATGAAAGTAGTAAAATGTGTATTCTATCAATGATTCCATTATCCTCTCACCATAAAGAGAAGTGGCTCAATGGAGGATAAAAGCAAATTTTAGATTGATTCTCTTCTTGATCATAGCCAGAAGACTGCTATATCTATTGCCAAGAAATTGAGTCGAGGTTCACAGAAATCCTAAAAATTAGATAGAAAAGACTTAAAAGAACATGTAGCCCATCTCCAGGGGACCTGTACTTTTTCTTGCCAACAAGAACTTCAAGCAGAAATAGGAATGTATTTAACCTGGTAGTTCAAGACAGCTCCTTACTATGTATTAAATTGTAGGAATAATGTAAATGTGCATATAACATTGCAGTACACCATCAGTATGAACTAAGAAAGCTTAGGTTTTTCTCCCCTCTAAATACTTTTTAGTAAAAAAACCTAAACTATGAGACCTGATGCATAAGATAAAGCAATATGGATAATTTAGAGTGCAGCTGTTTCAAACTACCTACCCTCAAGGTCACGAATTGCTAAAACAAAACCCAAAATCTCTGCAGAACTCAAGGACTCCTCACAGTCGTTATTCAAACCAGGACAATCCACTCAGAAGTCCCAAATTCAAGACAAGAGACAAAAAGAAGAGCACTGACCACTGAATGACTCTAAGCCCCCTAAGTCTTATACAGCCATGAGTACACTGGTGACAATGGACAAATAATTTAACATACTCATAGTGTAGGGGTTTGGGTTTGTTGAGAGGATTGTTTCAGTGACAGAGTGCTGCATTCTTCAGGAGGACACACTGTGCAGTACAGAATGTGCCAATTAATGTCGTGAGAAAAATCACCAGAAAGAATAATTAAATAAGTTATAATAGCAAACAGAGGTAAAATTTATCAAATACAGTATTACATATATTCATATTCTATATAAAATATGCTATATATTAAACATATATGTAAGTATTGGTCCTATGTAATATATATGTATATATTCTCTCTTCAGACTGCCACTTGAGCTCCGATTCCCATCTACTCTGTATCTTTTCTAAGGATATAATGTATATTGTTAATCTTGGCAAGTTTACATGAACTGGAGTATATTTTACTCCATGAAAAAGATGAGACATTAATCTTCTGGGCAAACTCTCTTGAAATTTCATTTTGATAGACAAAACTTGACTTTTCAGTTTGAACTACTGCTTCATTCTGTTGGCAGACCAAAGAAGATAGACACAACTGTGTGAAGTATTACGTCTTAGTAACAGAGCAAAGCCTACAAAAAAAAAAAAATCACTGATTCCATTGTCCTTGCCCTTTTGCCCCCAAATGGGAACATCATTTCTTTCAGAGATTTCATATTCTACTCCTTTATGCCTTTGTTGCGAAGCTCTATTGATTTTTTGCCACCTTCTCCATATGATATTAACCAGCTTTTAGAATAACATATAACAATTTAGGGCAGCAAGTGAAAAAATACATCCAGCTGAAATTACAGGGGGATTTTCAATAGAGACACTATAGTTACTCAAGACAAAAGTTGTCTTGTATACTAGAGCTGACTGTATTTGTTGTTTATTTGTGAACCATTTGCTTGTTGGACTACACAAACAGCTTCCAAGGTGTCTCGATATTTCTTTAGTTATTTAATAATGACTGGCACACCTGAATTACTGGGACATAATATAAGTGGCATCTTGGAGCAGGATCCCAACTATGGCAGCAACACCTGGAGAGTCAGTCTGGCAAATGTATCTCCATTTTACAGAGTGAGATCTATCCAAGAGAGTGAAATTTGTCACTCTGCAGTATAGCAACACATCCTTAGTGTCCCTGCCACCAGAACCAAGTAATGAATTGGGTTAGGTGTCACATGTCTTCTCCTTGTGTACTTGGAATTACAGAGTACGAATCCCAAGGAGTGGATGAGCACGCTCAGGAAGAATGTGTCTGTGTAGTCTCCTTAAATGTATAAGCATAAGGTTATTCTGTGATCACTAGGCAGTAGGGTTAAAATTACGATGAAGCTGTTTGTTATTGCCCTTCCCCTCTTCTTCCCTGACTCATTTGAGGTTATGGACTCATCTTGGCAAAGTACATTAAAATAAAAGGGTATATAACTCAGTAATCAGTCCTGGGAGCACTTTCCTTCCTCGATTCTGAATTTGAAATATCTGCTGTGCAAGCATATGTTTATAGAGAGCTGCAAGGAGGAGTTAATGTCCATATTCACTCCAAAAAGATTATGTAGTTGCATGTAAAAAATGAATTTGCAGAGCTCTAGAGAGCTTAAGTATATTACTTCTAGTAAAAATAAAACTCATTGAGCAGAGGACCCAAGGCCAGCACATATATTTGTGCTAAGAATATCACTTTAACTGCATACGAGCTCTGCATGTGATGTCATATGGAACATTCATGGGTTTCTTCTAGAACAGGGGTCAAATGCTTCCATAAGGTATTTATTAAAGTAATGTATTGATTTAGCTAACACAGAATTAGCCTGTTCAAGAGTGGAAGTCTGATTAGTCTAACCGATTCTCGAGTTCCTCAGTATCTTGGAACCCTGAGGAAGAGCTCAAAGGAAGAGAAAGATGGGGCACAGCTCACATATGCTGTGCTGACACTTGTGACTGTTGGGTTACAGAGAACAGGGTTATATTTTGGTCCACAGGGAGCAGAGTTACCCTCACACTTATCCTAGGAAATTTAGAAGGAGAATGAAAAACCTCAGTGCACTGTTTGACAGTGTTCCTTGAACTGGAGCTTATGCTTTTCTCATTTACTTGAAATTTGAAAGAAGATGATAGAACTTAATGGAGTTTCATTATGGTAAAGCAGTGTAAAAGGAATCATCCTCCTTGTTTTAACATCTGTGAACACGATCTTCCTCTTCCTCACAAACAAAACATACAAGAGTCTGCTCAGTTTTAATGCTGTTTGGCATCTGTGCCTATACTGCCAGGGACATTCAGAACCATTTACATTAACAGCAAATATTATTTTCACTCTAAAGAAGGAAACATATCCTTATTGATATTCAGCAAGTGGTGCGTTGTTGCAACCAAGATATAATTTACTCACTTGTCTGACTGGATTACATTACTCCATGCATTTTGTAGCTTCATCTGTGAAAAATCGAACTTTAGTTCTACTGCTGTCATTTCCCATAATTCTTTTAAAACAATCTGTGGCAAAAGGATAAAAAATAGCTCCAATAGAAACTGCTTCTGGGGATGGCATTTGAAAGGACATTATTTAGAGTTAATGAATTAGACTAAGAAGTTTGTCATATTCTTTACATGAGCTGTGAGTCAGACTTGGTATACAAGTATTTCTACCATTTGTGTACTTTGTAAAGGCCACGACTCCCTTTGTTCCCTGGGAACCCTGCAGTGAAAGCATTTGTGTTCAGAAGCACACAGCTTTGTTAGGCTGCGTGGGTCATGTTTCCAGTTGTTCTCCTCAACCTTTCAGTGTGCTCAGAACCAGCAATGCACCTGCCCGCTGCCATCCCTCGCCAGGGCTCCCCCAACTCAGCACTGCAGCCACCTGAGCAGGGCAGCAGCTCAGCAATTCACAGGCAAAGCCACAGGAGTTCAGCCAGCATGAGGATGGGAGGACTGAGCCATTACTTATTTTTGAAATTAGCAATTAGAACTCGACTGCAGTAAAAATGGAAAGTCCTGAAAATGGAGGATCCGGGATGCTCTTTCAACTCTGATTTCTGCCTCTTTATTACCTCTGACGTAAATTTTGAAACCCCCTTTGATGAAAAGAAGGTCAAGCCCCAAAACCAGACGAAGCTTCAGAAGATGATTATAGGCTTTCCTACACAAAAGTGACTCAACTGGGTTTATCACACACAATGTAATTTTTCTTCTACCTCTTGCTTTTACTCTAGCACATGGATCACACATTCCTTCTTGGTAACTACCTTTTGCATGTTACCCAAGCCAGACATTACTCTTGATAAATGACTATTTAAATTTTCACTGCCTCTGCTGCGTTTCAAAGTATAAACTGTAACTGGATGTTTTATACACATACCAGAGAAATATTTTTCTCACAGCCACAGTGAAAAGTTTTGTTGAAAATATAGAGAAATTGAATGCAATCCAAATAAAGCATTTTTTAAGTTGAACTCAACCATGTAAATTTTTGATGCCAAATGAGAATTAAAATCAGAGCCTGCAAGTAGGGGATTATAATGGAAACAATTTTTCCAGTGCTACCTACACCTTTTGCTGCTATGCATAAATCCTATTATCACTCATGTAATAATGATAGAGCAATCATAATTATTTCTGTATTAGACCAAAAAAATTTCCTGTATGATTTCATCTGATGGTAAAATGTAAATCATTATACTAAATAGATACAATTTGTCTGCTTACAGAAAAAGATGGATTCAATCTTCTTTCTCTCTACCCTATATAATTAAAAAAAAATCAGAAACCAATTTTTAGCCAAGCATTCATCAGAGTATGTATTGTTAACAGGTGTTGCGTATTACATTTCCCATGCACACAGTGTTGGAATGTAAAACTGTAATACTGCTCCTAGGAACAAGTAGCATAATTAAAATTCTTTGTGAGTTTGATTTACTGGGTATTTTCTTCCTTTAAAATAACTACATTGCAAACAAGAGCCAATTTCTTAGATTTGATCTATGGGTTGTACAGCTTATACTTCAGGTTCAAAATGGTGATTTAGACAATAACACATAACAGCTGAATAGTTATTTATAATAGCACAGCACCTGCGGCAGATTGTC
The DNA here is from genome assembly GCA_013398055.1 of Ifrita kowaldi. Taxonomy (NCBI): domain Eukaryota; kingdom Metazoa; phylum Chordata; class Aves; order Passeriformes; family Cinclosomatidae; genus Ifrita; species Ifrita kowaldi. Next base: position 531,844 of record VZRS01005773.1, on the reverse strand, counting down.
AGCTGAAAAGGCAAATCTAAATGCTTTCAAAGTCTCTTGTGTATTATAATAGCAGTAGTAGTGGCCACTATAGATACAATAGTTAGGCATGTAATGTAACTTTTGTTTCTGATTGCTTGCCATTTTCTCAATTTTATTCCTTTAAGACTGAAAATGTTCATACTTAGTGTCAGTCCATATGCATTTCAAGAAGTTCAGGCACAATTTAGCTTTCTGTTAATTTGGGGGGGGTGGTCAATGAAATTAAATATTAAATAGAACATCAAACTCCTTTCTTATAAGATTTTCCACATTTCCCAGACTGTTACACATGCATAATTAAAACAACTTTAGCTTTTTTTTTTCATCTTGATTAATGCTGCTGAGAACTCTGGAAAATTTTGATCTGAAATTTTAAAACTCTAAAGACATTTTTCTTACCTCAATATGTGCCAGGATTTCTCTATGAGCCTTTTAGCAGCAGCTCCCATTTAAAATTCTGAAATTGTGCATGTGCAGTTTCCTTTTAAATTTGGTTCCCTCCTGGACTGAACCCGGCATTGATCATTTGTGTGATGATGTGCTAATTCTGCGGTGATGTGAAACACATGTTAGGAAGAAATGTAACAGCTTGTTGCAGCAGACCCAGGCCCATGCACAAACCATCAGAGCACTGATGTAACCTCCACCCACAACAGAAAGTCCATTTAGATGCACAGTCCACCAAGCAACGTTCAGGTTTCCAGCAGAAAGAACAGCTGGGATGTGAATGTGCAAGGACCGTTCCCAAAAGGCAAGCACTCTAAACCCATTAGAATTTCCCAGACAAGACAGAATTTGAACTCCTCTTGTCTATTAAATATCTATAAAATTACCTATTTACCTCCTGAATGTTGGGAAGCATGAGATGGGCCCTGTGCTTTGGGATCTTTAGTTGGAAGGTGACAGGCAGTCTAAGTGCAACACTACATTTCTGCCAGAACAACCAAAGTCATATTAGGTAGTAACTATAAAAACATAAGCAGAAATAGCATCTGTCTCCAGATAAAGGAAAAATAGTTTCCAAGGAGCTAATTGCTTTGGAATACAAGCAATAGAAAAAGAAAAGAAAGAAATGACTGGTCTGAATTAGAGATCTGTAACAGAGGCTAGGAACAATCCACTTGCTCTGGGGTTGATGGGATGATGCCATTGCCAATTAGCATGAGTGCTTTGTTTTATAACGTCCACCTACTCCCTGTATGACCTGTTTTAGTGTACACCTCAAAATCATCTTTGGAGTACTTCCACTGGAGCCAAGGGAGTTACTCCGGGAATTAGCTTGGCCAGTGAAGTAATTCATATGCAATAGAAAGAGGTACAAAAACTTAGTCGGAAAGGAGTAATGGGGAGAGATTCATCCTTGCTATAAATCTTCTTGGCTTTGTGCTAATGTTATTTATCTACTTGAGATAGGGAGGATGTTCTATAATGTGTGCATACTGTGCAATATGGGACAGTGGCTTTGTACTGTCCATTAGTAGTGCAAAGTAACTTATTTTCATCTGCTAGATCTTTACTGCAAATTTTTCTCCTGAGTTTTGAAATTTTATAAATCTTGATGAAGTCCACATTTGTTCTCTTTATCTTTTACTTCCATTTGATTCACTCTATTTCAAATGTATGTAAACACACTGTAGGACCACCAAGCTTTTTGTAATTTCAGTAGGGCAATGCTTCCACTCCTAGGAAGAAGTTGATGCCCCACATCTCAGTCTGCTGGCCCAGCTGGGGTAGGCTCAGACATTCTCCTGAGCATCCCTCACTTCACAGTGCCTGTACCACCATAAGACACAAAGCATTTCAATGGGCTGAAGCACAGTTTGAGAGAGCCGAGCAGAGCTGTGGCACCAGCAGGGTGCCAGGGAGCCAGGTGTCAGAGCTCCTCCAGCATCCCCTCCCCAGCAGTAACCAGTGGCCCGATGTCCCTGCAGAGCTTTGGGCCGTTTGGAGGGCGGCTGCCTCGGCGCTGACTCACATCCCATTCCCTTCAGCCTCCCAGCCCGCAGCTGCGTGAGCCCTCCTGGCATCGCTTCTGTCAACGTGACACTCGAGGATGGCTCACAGGACTGCGGCCCCGTGCCAGCCGATGACACCAGATAAGATGTGACCCCTTCCACCAGCTCTCAGACCTGACCTCTCAAACAAGCTGCCACACGGCCGGTTTGGTACACCTGGGTTTATTTCATTTGGTCACGGTATTTCCCATACTCTCCGTCTGCCAATAAAAGAAGAGATGGAATGCAAGAAGCAGTTGGCTGCTACTCACTCTGGAATAATTTCAGGTCTGGTGGGAACTGTTGGGATTGTTATTAACCCTTGCCTTCACTGCCTATGCCATGCAGATAGATGTACTTACTCATCAGGATTCCTCCAGTTGCTTCTCATCAGTAAACCTGTCTCACCTTGGTGCAGCAGAATCCACGTTGTTGCACCCAACACATTCCCTAGAAGAGCAGTTGTATGCTAAAGGAATAACGTGGTATTCCAATGGCTGGATTATTTGCATACTCTATATTATTCTGACTACCTTATAATAAAACATTGAAGGAAGAAATTGGGCTTTTGTAGGACACCTGTGCTATTCCACTTCCCACTGTAGATCTGCAGCCACAGCCACTGACAATTCTCCCACGCTCCTGCGGTTTCTCTGTAGTTTAATGTTGTTTGTATCTAGGTGCTACTGTAGCCTCTATCCCCAAACAGTCAAAGCAGGAGCAGGAGACATGAGCTGGCTGCTGCAGTTGGCTTTTCAGCTAACTTGGGTGCAGAAGGTCCAGTGATGTCTGTGCCTGGTATCTCATCATCACCCACAGATCCTATAGAGCAATTTCACTGACCTACTGGCACATCACATTGGTATATTTTTGGAGTAAAGAAAGCTGGAGCAAAGTCAGTCCAATGCACATAGGTTAGTCATGGCAGAATAATCTTAAAATGAAAATAAGAACTTTTATTTCCAGCTCTTGACTTCACTTCTCACTAATTTTTGTGGTTTTGGTCAAACCGCTAATGGTTTTTAAAAATTATTTCAATATAAAGCTAGGCACCCAAAATTTTCAATAGCATCAAGGCATTAATATAACTTAGAACTCAAAATGTTTTTAAAAATCACTGAAGGTATGTATCTGAGCCTTCCAAGCAAACTTAAATCTTCTTTCAGGATTCGTCTCCGCTTCCTTCAAACTCTTGATTACATTATGTAATAATTGCATACACTTTCTAGGTATCTTCTAAGTTCACAAGGCTCTACTAAAAATTCTTTCATTAATATTTATAAACTACAAGTAAAGCTGTAAAGCTTTTTTTCCTACAATAAGAATTACACTTTTAGCATTGCATATATATATTTGTAGGAGGTATTTATTTGATTTAATAATCGCTGTGGGAAGCCAGCAAAAATTAAGATTTAGCTGACATTCCTTTATCCAGGAAATCCTGATTAGTAGAATCTTACATAAGAAATACAGAAAAGTAATGCAGTGTTACATTCTCTTTAGGAATAGGCTCTGGGGATCTGGATTTTCCTCCTTTGGACAAACACCTCCAGGGAATTTCAACCAAGGAATTAGAAACTTTTGCTTCTTCCTTTCATTCTTTTTCATGCCCATAAGCCATCTCTCCTCTGAAGACTATTAAATAGCTGGCAAGGAAATGTCCTTTATTGTTAAATAGCGCTTAGCTCTTTAAATAGTTCACCAACTAATAGTCACAGGTTAATAAGATAAAAGCATTAAACACATTATCTGTATGCTCTTCACCTGAAATGAATTCCCAGGCACTTCCTGCCATACACGAATACTGCGATTTGCAGGATAACCAAACCAGAGCCACTGGTAACTGAGCTGGCATCCCTTGTTGCAGTTCCCAAGGGTGATAAAAGCCTGTGTATGTATTCCACCCTTCTGTTACATGCACTAAAATGAACCAGGGCTCCGTGTGTGCTCCAGTTCTGTTCACACTGGCTCCCAGACAGGCACAGCGAGGCTGCCTGGAGCCCAGGATGCTGCCATGTTCCCTAATGCAAACACATGGACATGGAGCAGGCACTTCTTCAATGCTTCCCTTTTATCAACACCACTCCTTTCTGGCAGGAACCAGTGCTACACCACAGCAGAACAGCCAGCAGCCATGACCAGTTGCCAAGCTAACAAGAACGCAATTTTTGGCTTCAGGCTCCAGAAAATGTTAAACCCATCCCTTGCATCTTCCCCCTCACTCTGGTAGGCAGGAAATGCCTTTCCTCTGCCACATCTGTGAGGGAAGGTTTGATGAAAAACGGCCCTGTACTATCAAGTATTTACATTGAAGTGGCAGAATCACGTTGACCTGCTATCCCACACCATGTGATGGCAGTCCCTGTGCCACGAATCCCCTCTCTCAGGCCATCACTGCGAGCTTGACAAGCTGCCTGACAGCAAACCAGATATTCTGATAGCCTTACTCACTGGTCATAAATTAAAGCAATATTAGCTCATAGGTTCTACATGACTATTGGAGATAAATTGTTGTTAGCAATAATCCATCATATTTCAAACCATTTGGCAAAAGGCAGAGAAATTCTTAAATGATGCTGTAATTATAGAGCTGAGTAATTTCTTTATATTTATTTTAACAGTATGGATTTTAAAGTGCCCTCTGGGAGCAGAACAATGTTTGTAGAGATAAAGCTGTAGGGAGCGATACAATTCATGCCGACACGTGTAGCTGAACCACCAATTCTGCTTTATTAATTTAGTAGCTGGATTTGTTCCTGATATCTACAGCTGTATTATCCCCTCATAGAGGTGGATGAGTGGGCGGAACGAGGTTGATTACAATTGATTTAGTAACCAAAGAGTAATTTTTTCCATTGTTTGTTCAGCTTACTACTAAACATATGGCTTAATTATGGTTGCCTTGTGTTCTTTTCGGTGCAGTATTGCTTATTTTACTGAGACACTGATTTATGCAAAATATTAATTGAAATAGAAAACAGACTTACTATGAGAGCTGACATCCATAAAAACATTAGTTGCTTATATTTTGCACTGAGCCTATTGGACTTCTCAGGGGAATCAGTGTTTACAGTTTAATTTGGAACAACATGGGCTCCCTCCCTCCAGAAACAGTGGTAGTGCATGTACCGCAGTCTGGAGCATGGATAAAAAAAATTTACTTTTCCCAGCAGCTGCAAAGGGAAATCCTCAGAGTTCTTGAGCCAAAGTCTCAAAAATGTGCTGAGGTAGCTGTTCCATTTCAGTGTGATTGCAATAATTGTATGCAAATGTCTCATTAAAAGTAATTCAACTTTATATAGCTATAAATAAACTACTATGCTGTTGTAATGTGTTTCCAGGCCATTAAGTAGTATAATAAAGATGCATGGATTCTCTCAATAGATTAGATAATCAAAAAACCACCCACCCCCAAAGTCAAGCAACTATACATTGAGAGATCTTGTTTTGTTTTCAGAGTCATCTTTATAATTAATCTATTTGGAATAAATAATTCACCAAATATAAATATAAAATAATGTTCAGTCACAGAACTCATAACTCAATATATCCAGGAGGAATGCTTTTATATTTCCTATTCAGGACTTTAATTCAATGCATTGAATTTTGCTGTCTCTTTCATAAACCAAATCTAATACACAATCAGCTTTATAACCAGATAGTCAGAATACAGAATTAAATAGTTTTGCAGAGGCACACATAAAATCCTCCCAAATATTTTTAGGAGAGAGTATGAGAATTTTGTAACCTTCACTACCCACTAATAGGATTCAGATATCCACTGTGAAATGATCCAAATATTTCCTGGGTAACAGCTTCTGCAGTTATAATATTAATTTCAAAAAAACCCAAAAAACAACTAATACACTGTCTATACTGCTACATAGAGATAGTCTTAGGAAGCAAGACTAGACAGTGAGGGAAAGAAAAAGCGAGCCACAATATCAAAGTCAGCAGGAATGGCAAAGAGAAGGGTTTGGATACCATCACTGAGGCCACATCCAAGGACTAGCAAGATTAAAAACCAGAGCAAACCCAATTTAAAGTTTGTCCTACGAGGAGGTGAAGGTACCCAATCTCTCAGTGGGGGCATGAGGCAGCTGGAACACCCCACACGGCCAGCACACACGGTGTTAACCACAGTTACTGCCGCCCACGGGCCCTCTGCCCCCACCAGGCTGTGCCCAGATGATTTTCTTTTGTTTGGGCCTTAAAACTAGGAGAGGAAACTCAGATTGCCCAAGAAGAACAGCAATATTAGAAATTGTTGGGGGGCCATAAGGAGGCATTAAAATGGATGTTCTTGCCTTAGTTTAACCCCTGAAGATTTTCAAGGTTTCAGAAACTGGAGAAAATACCTCTAGAAGAAAAAAAGGAGAAGGAGAGCAGGAAAAGAGTTAAAATTTAAGTGACTTTTTAACAGTAAGTAACACAGGACAAGATAATATTTCAAGGCTGTGGGGGCATCAGGAGAAAAAAATGTTGGGAGGCATGGACAATATGCTTATCCTCCGTGCTGAAGTTAGCTAGGACAGGAAATAGCCACCTTCAGTGCAAGGTGCTTTCAGACCTGTGGTTACTCATCAATGACAACCACGTGCATTCTGTCCGCTTGGCTTCTGCCCCCTCACTGCCAAGCTGTCAGAGAAACCAACCAGAGACAATTGTTTCAAATCCCAAATGTTCTCAGTGGCAATGTCAGGATGTGCGGTGTACCCGATCCCTGCACTGGTGTCTGCAGGGGCACACAGGGCACTGTGAGGCAGGATCCTGGGAGCAGCACAAGCAGCTGCCACAGCCCCAAACTCCCCCTTTGCCACTCCTGGTCTGCTCCTACACATTCCCAAACTCTTCCCCAATAGCAGAACTACATTTTCTCCACACTCCTGAGACATCCTGGGGTCTGTATTGGAGCACATCAGTGCTGGCCTTCTCCGAGAAGGGCTGACTGGAGCTGCAGTGCATTCACAGCTCAAGGCTCACTGCTGCTCCGCAGTGGGAAGGAAAGGAAGGGCACAGAGCTGCGGAAGCATTAAGGGTAGTCAGCTCAGAGAAGATGCCAGGCACAGAGGCACAAGCCATCGGGTCTCCAAAAGAGGCATCTTGTTCTCCCTGAGGAAGTTCTAAGCTAAACCTGAGCAATTCCCAGTTGGTGCAGCTCCCGATGAAGGTCATGGGCAAAGGGCAGCGCTGAAGATCTGGTGTAGTAAACCTTTGAATACTGTTCAAAAATGCTTCAGCTGCTAAAGACTTCCCCATGTTGATGCTCTTGCATCCTTCGAAGGCTTATAGCAGTCCATTAAACGCAGTCTTAGTATGATACACCACTAAACCTTTCCTCCTCCTGGAACGAAATCACAGCACGAGGCAAGATGCAATTCAGTGATACAACATGCATGGTGACAATTTTCCAGAATGCTATTACAGGAGAAAAAATTCCAAACCCATCACAATCACTCTCACATAGTAGCTTGGAAACCTGAAGCAACAGAAGAAAAATAAACCAACAGAGAAAGAAAAAGATATAAACAACTCCAAAATGAATTGTTAATTCAAAATTGCAATATAATCTGTATAAAATATTTAAGATGTTTTTCTATTTATTCTTGAACCTAGAGTGATTAAAATGCTGCCATAGTACACTGTGTTGCTCTTTTTTTAATCACAAATGCAATTTTAAGCAAGTAGACAAACTCTAGGAAATTAAAGTGAATATTTATGTCCATATAAACTTCTTAATGGCAACATTCTTGCTGTGAGCACAGCAGCTGAAGAGGGTGGATTAAATTATTTTGGCCAGATCCTGTTACTATTGTTTCTGCTGGCAAAATTCCCACTGACTTAATGGGAGCTGGATTAGATCCTGACTTGAATAAAGTACAAATCTCAGATGCATATATAACATAATCACTGATATTCCGTGCATACACTCTAGTTTTCATGTCTGTTTTCCCTCTGTGAGTTTTACTGATGCTCTGAAAATACTAATCAGGTAAACTATATACCAGTGATTAAAGGTGTGCAGTCTTGTGTTTCCAGATTTGGGAAAATTTGTGGTTTACTCACATTTGAAATCAGAAACCCCCGTCTGAATGATATTCAGCCTCTTGAGCACAGGGCTTCAAATCTTGGTATGTTTAGTTCCTCCTCTTGCAGGCTTTGCAAAGCATGAACAGCATTTATTTAAAAGGCCAGAGAATTACAACGCATTTGGCAGTCAACAGATGCTGTTGGTATGATATTTTCTCTCTCTCTCCCGTTGCATCATTTGGGAATATTCAAGAGCATCTTGGAAAAACTAGGAAGCTTTTGGGCTTCATTCCTTCTGTCTTGGATGATGATCTCATACAGAAGAGAACAAGCCTCCAGAAATTTTAAGAGGACGTGTTAATGCACAAGGGACACTGCTTCATCAAAGATCTTACAAGAGCAGGAGTACTTCCATCTCCCTCAACAGGGTGCTTCAGCAACCACAGTTCTTGGGGCCGGCACTGCTCAGCTCCTGTCGAGTGTGGGACAGCCCCTGGCTGTCACACTGGCACTTCCATCCCGAGGGACCTTGTCCTGGCACACGCTCCTGACTTGGCTGTTCTCACCAAGCCTCTTTCAAAGCTTGCTGAGTGTGTGCTAAGGGAGGAGTTCACATGTAGCAGACAAGGAGTCTGACGCCTCACTACCTCACTCCAGGTGTACATAGGGCTCCAAGAAAGGGAAGGACAGCCCTGCAAGGAGGCTCAGTTGGAACACCCAAGTGCAAGGTGTCCTTTAACGTATCTTGTTCCAAAACAAAAAAGATTAGCTGAAGTGGTGATCCTGAAAGGTTCCCAGGATCCCCAGAGCTAAGAGGAGTTAGGAACTGCACGCTCCATATGCTCTGAGTCAGGCTCTGGATTCACGCACGTGGAGGGGAGTGGGTTTTCTGAACAAGTGCTCCAAGTCAGTGGAGATTTATCTGTGATTACTGTGGCCCATCTTTGTTTCGGCTTGGGAAAGCAATGTTACTTATAAATGACAGAGTAATTTCCTATGCAGAGGCTGTTTCTCTCTATGACTCATCTACGTATTGTATTCCAAGATGTAAGTATGAATCATGGATAACTGATAGAAAAATGCAAATGAATCCATTAAATTTTATTTTTTTTATTATGCTCTAAACAGAGCAACTTTTTAATTTTTCTCCTGACTGTGGAACTTACTGGAAATAAATTGTATCATATCCAATTGAGAAATCTCTGCATTCTCTAAAGCCGCAGGGCTTCTTATTGCTGTTTCAGTGGGGCTGGGGATGTGGGGGTGGTTATTGGTGCAGTTGATTTTTATTTCATTTTTCCGCACTAAGCATACAGCTGGAGCTTTATGGCCAGTGTCAGCAGCAGCAATGCAGTTAGCTTTTTGATTGTTTGTTTTAAATTTAATAAGGGAGATAGAAAATTAACTGTTGATGATTATTATTAGGTAACAGAGAAATGGGCTGCAGGTGAGAATCTAAATCCAGTAATTCCAAAGTTAGTACCTGACATTTAAAGAGTGATTGTGAACAGGTTTGAGAAATTCACTGCAGACCTGTTTTGAAGAAAACAACCTGCTGTAGCAGCTCAACCCTATGGCATAAGGGGGTAATTTAGTGATGAGAGTGGAGAAGTCACCTACAGAGGAGAGCCTTGGAGAGGAGCAGACTGTGAGCACCAGCCGCAGCGAGCCAGTTCTCAGGCACTGAGTGCAAGAACCAGCCAGCCCAAAGTCAGGCACTCTCTGCCTGGAGCCCTGCAGGGAGAGCAGCCAGGGGACACACGGCCCTGCAGGAGGGTTCGGGATCATGGCTTCAGTCTCCAGGGACACCTGTGAGGAAGAGGATGGTCACAGCTAAGGAGGACATGTGGCAGGCAACAATTAAGCTAACTCATTGGTTTCTTCCCTGGACTGTGCCATCTCTTCCACAGAACAGGGGAGATGTGTAATGTCAAAGACTACATAAATCTGTGACTGAGGTGCTTTGATACCCAAATCTATTCAGTCTCCGCACCGTCATTTGGTCTTAAACTGTGCCATCGGCATCAACTGTTCAGTTAGGATTTGAACTCTAAGGAGTGCAAAACCAAATCCATGGTGTAGTGAAAACTTCCAGATTAACAGTATTTGATACAGAAACAAAGACCACCTAATTTCCACCTAATTTCCGGGGCTGGAATTTTACCATAGTAAAGTAGGCGAGCTTAGAGCTTTTGTCCATTACAGACAACCCAAATTCAAGTGCATGGATTTTTTCTATATACTTCATTCTGCATGCTACTCCTTTTCCTATTTCAAGCCCGTAACACCGATTCAGAACAGAGACTATTATGCCTGGCATAATGACCAAAACTGAAAATACCTTTTCCTGGAATGCCTGGGGCTACAGGACATTTATGCCTCTGATGAAATTAAACTGACAATGTCAGCTTAATATTCTCCCATACAGAGATTAGGATAGCTTGTATTTAACTGTATGTTGGGATTCAGTACACATCTATCTGTTCAAACCTCTGCTTTTTGGAAGGACTACTGCTAGATCTGATTCCTTACAAGTAGAAGAATTTTAAAAAGAAACTGCCAAAGTAAGAAAATACAAAAATGCAATACTGGCTGTAATATTTACTTTATGCTTTTTGAGACAATATGTCCTGAAATGAAAAACAAAATGTGAACTTCATAAATCTCAAAATCTGTAATTAAGAACAACACCTGACAAGATCATTTTTTTCAGCTGACAAATAAATGTCACTTTTAAAGGAATCTTCCACAGAGTGATAAAAACAAGCAAAGGGGCAAAAATTGTTCTGTCTGCATTGGTAGAAAACACAGAGGGGGTTTTGCTAAGTACTTACAATGACTGTGCTGTTGACTTGGCAGCCACATCAAAAGTGTGACAGGCCTGATTCATGTTCCTGTGCAATGCAAACAATGACACAGGGGCTCGATCTGAGCGGCTCTCAGCAAGTAATTGAAGGGAGCACAAACACGCTCTAAAGAACCAGCCGTGCACAGTTCTGCTGTTAATAAATAGAATTGTGAGCTAGACATGCACCTTGTTATTCCACCGTTTTCTCCAGTTATTTATTTAATTTCAAAAAGCCCTTTTTGCCTTGGGCCAGGGACTTTCAGAGATTAACTGGTCCAGCTACTCTGCAAAAAGCACCAATTCCTGTCACTGGTGGGGCAGTTTTGCACTACCTGTATGGGGTTACACAGGTGATCTGCCTCCTGCTGCTGCAGAAGTGAAGGAGTCTTTGCAAATGAACACGTGTTGACCCCAGGTACTTAAAGGCAGCAGAACTAGAAGGCATCTTGCTTGATTAGGTATAGCTGCTGTGGTTCTTCTCTGGTTTTGGAGTACTGTTCTAAATAATATAGCACGAGCAGTTCTGTTTTTAAATACAATACTCTCTCCACCAGTACCAAGCCAAATGAATATGAAATTACCAGCATCATAGCAAATTACAGTAGGTCAATACATAATGCTTTCATTTTCCAGATGTCGGAATCCAAGCCATTTCCTACAAAAATGTTCATATTTACTCCAAATTAATAATGCATTTTCTTGAGACATCTTATGGAAAACAATGCTAGTCTATCATTCATACTGAAGTCAGAAGCAATGTACACTTAAAACCAAGAAACTTAAGAACATATATAGTGGGGACAAGGGCCTGGATCCAAGGATAAAAACGAACACTTTTTTTATTCAAAATTCTTAGCTTTGGTCTCTAAATCATGACTATTTTTGTGCTGACCTTCAACATCCATGATCATAACTCATTTAGATGAACTATTTTCTGCAGGTACTTGACGAAGTAGAGGAAAGGGAGTCTTACTTGAAACAGAATATATTTGTAAGGTTAAGCGCTCTGAATGCAGCACTGATTAGGAATATAACATTCTAACTTCCTTGAAGTTCAACATATATTAAAATAGGCATTAAAGTAATTTTTAAAATGAAAGAAGAAAGAAATCAAAGCCTTATAAAAATCTTCTGCTTTTTTTTCACCATAAAAGTGTGAGTTTTCACTAAACATACTAAGCAGCACAGAAAAGTTTCCCTCAACTAGAAAATATAGCCCAGGGCTGCACTTAAAAAGATGAGGTTATATTGAATCTCTAATAGCTTACATCATCATTTTAAAGCCAAGACAACTTAGTTTCTCAATTTTTATTGAAATCAAAATTTTGTCCAGGTGTTTTCTGTTCCTTTAGGAATTTTTATGCTCATTTTCACTGAAAATTAGTTTAAGCAAGTCCCTGATTTAAGAGCTTCAACGTTTTAATGTGTGAAGAACTCTTTCAGAGAGCCCATCCAGGAAAGAAAAGCAGTAATCACATCTGGAGGCAAACAAAGCATAAATCACCGTGCTGGCAGCCAGCCAAGACAGTAGGGGACAAGTGTAAAAATGTTACTGAAATGGCACACAATATTCTAACCACATGCTGTTAACAAGACAAACCAAGGTTGAACATTATATTTCTTTTGTCACAGAACATTGCATATGAGAAGGAAAGAAGAGTGGGGATTTGCAGACTGAGGGTCAAATTCACTTGTGGAATGAAAGGGAGAAAGTCCTTTGAGAGACAATAGGAAAATAGCACTTCTTTAGATCAAACCCACACTTAAGCCACAGATAGTCCAGTTGGGAAGGGCTAAACATTCAGAAGTTGCTACTTCTAATAATTGCTTTAATATTATATTATTAATTTAAAATGCAACCACCAGTTCAAAGCAGATCAGGCTGTAATGGTAGAGGGCATTTGGAATGCTACACACACCAGTGACAGTTTAGCTTGCCATCAAAAAGCAAATACTACTGCATGAGATGAATGCCAAAGCACTTCATTATGTAAAGGTTTACATGATGCATAAAATTATCATCAGCTAATGTTTAAATATAAGCAAGATTCCAGTCCAGCTCGAGGATGCATTATGTTAGACATTGCTCAGGAGTAAAAGGGGTAGGCTCTGCCACAAAAAAAAAAAAAAAAAAAAAGAAAAGAAATTTAAAAATATTAATTAGATTATCATGTGGGTGAGTTCCCCACCGATAACCTTTCAATCTGCAGTATTCAATGCAATCTGACATGATATCCATCGCTACCCTCATGTAAAAAAAGTCCCTATGACTGCAGCAGACAGGAAATCTTTGACTTTTGGGAAGGGACGAGACCTCAAGTATGTGGCACAGAATACAAGAAGTGATAAACTATTTCTAAGCATCAGGTGACAATGTACTATAGGTCTAGCAGGACTCACCTCTATGTTTTGAGTCTGATGAAATGAAGCTGAATTTTTCCTTAAAAACCTATTAACAATGTGCTAAACTATTTTAAATGCAAACACTAAACACAGCAAATGGAAATCAGTCATTTGATGAGCTTTCCACTTAAGGATGGAAGTCTGCGAGGATTTATGACTGACACCAGCTGTAATAAACTGGAACTGCAACCAAATATTGAAACTTTGCTTCAAGAACAGACACCATTTCTTTAGATTCCTATAAAGGCCAAGTGAGCCATGAATTCAAATTCATTGAGAATGGGTACCTTTGATATATGATTAAAGAGAAAAGGAGTTTTCTGTGAATGCAAAAAAAAATATGCGATAAGGTGCAATGTCAGAAATAATACAGAGACTTGAAATATCATTGTATGAATAATATTTGCTATCAAAATGGCTTATTTGCATCACAGTGTAAATGTGAGGTCATGCAGAGCCATAGCTATGGGAAGAGGCAGTCCTGGTTGCACACAGAATCAGCTGGAAGCCAGCCAGCTCCAGCAGTCAATCCAGCTTGGTGTCAGGGCCATGCAGAGGAAGGCAGGCTGGGACTTCCAGACTGGCATTTGCTTAAGCATCAGCTTGGGCGGTGCGGAGAGCACACACTGGGCTGCCTACACCTGGCCACTGGGATATGTACTGAGATGCCCAGCAGACAGATTCCCACATGTGTACCCCACCCTGGAAAAAACCAATTACAGCACATTAATGTAAACATGGTAAACATTAAAACAAAAATCTCTGAGTTCAGAAAAGCAGGAATGGCAGATTTACAGACAGAATTAAACAACCAACTAACCAGGTACCAGGCCTCCTGATACCACAAAACAGATTTAAACTCAATTAGCAGAAATGAATCCAAGCTGGGAGGACATGAATTTTGTGCTATTGCCCTACCACCTAAAACCTCAGAACTACTTGGATGATATTAGTTTCCTGAAAAAGGTTCTTTTATTAAGGGTTGGAATACACTTTTGCTGTTTCTTGCCAGGGCCAGTAATCTGTTTGGAAACTATTCTGCTGTACAGTAAGAAAGCACTACTATGGGATGGCTTTCAGTTGGGTGACCCCCTTGATCTCAATACCAGACTTTGAACAATAACACACAATACAAATGTGAATAGATTTTCTTTTTCCTTCACATAGAAAGCATCTGTTGATACCCAAGGGCTAACAGTCACTGCAAAGCAGATCCCCCTATGCTGTAAATCCCATAAATCTGGTTTCTGCAGAAGAAAACCACTGTACAACACGCTCTTTGGAGGAGGTCTGAGAGGAAGAGATAGAAGATTCAGAAACAAATCAGAAAGCCAGGGGAAAGAAAGCTTAAGAAGTTTGATGAAACAGGATAAAAGCCCGATTGATGAGCCACATTACTCCTATTCCTGTCAGCTAAAAGGAATTTGCTGAAGCACAAAGTACATGTGGTTGGCAAAGGATGCGTGCAGTTAACTGCCTGATGGGAGAGGAAGGCAGAACATTCATCCTTTCTACTGTTAGCCAGTAGTTAGCAGTGGTGAGACTTATTTAATCTTGTGTTTTCTCTGAGAGCAGATAAAATGGAATGGAATTATGTTCTGTGCCTCTACGCCACGCTTGTGGGGCAGCACTAATAGGGAACTGTCACCGCTTGGGGCAGCTGCGTTTCTGTGCTCGTGCTGGAGGGCTGCTCTCCCTGGGGTCCTTAGGGCTTTCCGGCACTCAGGAGAGAAGGCACAGTAAATTGTTCTGAATTGGCATGTGTGTGCACATGTCCTGATTTCAGCTTTACTAATGTGAGATTGCTGTGTAAAGCAGACCATGCAAATTCTCCTCTAAATATCAACCTTCTCCCAACCATTTTCATCCCTGCTCCCTTTCTCTGAGCTGCATCAGAGGGCTATGAGCATGTTCTTTTTTGTTTCACCTAGAAACAAAACACTGTGCTAAAACATTGTCACTAACAACAGCCTCTTAAAAAATTATTTTGGAAATCTATTCTGATTTTCCAATACTTTGTCCCTTCCTCATTCTGTCATATTCCCCTTCCCCTACCACAACTTTATAAATCTGCTCACACTCACTTCCAGTTCTTTGTCTTGCAGCCAGCATTTGTCTGGGATGTGGAGGATAAGGGATTATTCACCAGAACACAGCAACCCCCACCCAGACTCTTTACAGCAAGTTAAGAAAGGTGTGAAGAAACTGCTCGCCCTTAACATACAGTCACAGTTTAGAGTGAAAAATAAAACTCCCTATAAACCAAAAGAATTGTTTAGAAAAATGTAATAAGAAAGGCTGGCTGGGAAGCACGTTTTCTTGTTTGCAGGCTTTATTTACTTGTTTGTTTACTTCAGCACAGCTGGGGATGAAGCTCATGCACGTGGGGAGTTCCTCACGCTGGGGCCACTGAGCAAAGCGGCCACAGCGCCGGGTCTGTAGCTGCTGCCAGCAGCAGGAAGGTGACCTTGCTGCTGCCCGGTCCGAGCAGCTCACCCACTCTGACTGACGGCTCTGCCATGAGCCGGGGCACCTCCAGCCTCGGGGCATGAGATTGTTGGGCTGCAGAGCTCGGAGAGTGCTCCAGAGCTCGGGATTTGAGTATGTCGCAGAGCCAGGCAATCCTGGTTCGGGAAGCACCCATCCTCCATCACTGGAAACAAGTGCTGAGGACCTTCAACAAGATGAGGAGCACAGCAGGCTCAAGTAATCTTCCTTCCGCCCTCATCTTACCCCCTAAGTATCCCCGAGAAGAGGTAAGCACCGGTTTTCTCTCACTGAGATACTGTACAAGAGGATGAACCTGTGCCTGCCCTTTTCTCCTTTTTCTGTGTCTAGAATAGTCCTCTGAGTGATCCACCTGGTGGAATATGATCATGCTGCCAATATTTGAGTATGTTCATCAATCACAAAAAAAAAAGTGGCTACAAAGTCAGGTACCTGTGACAAAAATGCCAAACCAATTAGATTCGTGATAGAACTTGGCCATATTCTATTACTTTGCTTTGCTTTCCATACCTATTTCTGATCTTATGCCAGTTTTGCACTGGCACAACAAGTTTGACTTCAGTGGAGCTAATGCTGATTTGTAGCAGCAGGCAATCGGAATAAGGCTCTTATATTTCCTTGGCAATGGGTCCCCAGAGAAAGCTTGTCCATCTCCAACAGCTGTTGCTTTGCTACATCTGTCTAACTTTCGTTTTTAATGTCCATTTTTTCAAGTTTTTTTATGTCAATCAGTGTGAGATAACATCATTCAGTTTTTCCTTTTGCAATCAAGTCCTAGCAATCACAGCCAGATGTTGTTTTCATTACAACCTCAGCCCCTTTTCAAAAAAGTTTCAATGTTTAACTATCAAGAACACTTTATTTTCCTTTCAATTGCCAGATCTTCATGCTTTCATAATCTATTTCACCCTGACATCCCGTCTACAAATATGGCACATTTGATCACCCCTAAATGTTTGCCTTTGTGTTCTTTTCACTTTCTTTTCCTGTTTCTTCTGCAGAGTGTACTTTATCCTCAAACCAGGTCAGTCCAAAATACTACAATGCATTTCTCTGTCTAAAGATATTTAGAGATCATTAAGTAGCAGGTGGGGGAGGGCAGATGGAGGCAGATGAAAATTTATCGATTTCAGGATCTGAACTTTAAAGTACTGCTTGATCCTTTCCTTCCAAATTTCTGCACATATCGAGGAGATACAGAGTTGCTATATTCAGTATTATACTCTGTGTCCATGGGGATAAGTTCCTTCACAACCCAACCAGCATTTGATTGATATTATAAAATTCAGACAGTTTGCCATCTAAGGAAATATTTCTATAAGGGACGAAAAAAATAACATACTTAACACAAAATCAGCACCTCCACTTTGTGCATTGTTCAGGGGCACACAGCCGAGCTAACAAGAGGATAGTCTCACTCATGCAGGTAAGTAAGAACAGAAGGTTAAATCCCTCTCTGTAGAGTGAGGGGTTTCACACGTGCAGCCAAGGTGTGAGGAACTCAAGTAGGCCTAGAACAGGCATGGTGAACGAGTAAGCAGAAAAAAACTTCTCTGCATGAGTCCATTAACAGTGGACTTCTGTCTCGAGTGCAGGCCAAGTTTGCTCTCACCAGTTCTGAATCAAGGAGAGGAAGAGCCAGGGCCAAGCCTTTACCAGTGCGTATTTACCAGCTCATAGCAACTGAACAGTGACTCCACTTCCCTGAAGCAGTTGCCTGTCTCTCAGACACGCAGGTTAGTGTGTGTCAGATGCAAGAAAGGGGTTTCAGAGCTAATCCTGCATTCAGTTGGATTGCAAGATTAATTCCCAAATACTGCTATGTATGAGCAGATCTTCACCATACAATATTTCCTCACTGCAGAATACAGAGGTTCTTAATAAGGCTCCAATCTTGCAAATCCAATCAACAGTGGCAAGAGGATAAGCACCTGCTTCCAATGAATTAATGATACAGGCTATATCCATATAGATGATTGAAGGACCAGACAAATTCTGAAGGAAATTTATATTCCTTAAAAATAAACTTGAAAATAACCAAAAATTAGACTCTAATCAGCACTGGGTTTACTCTGTAGTGGTTTGAACAATCTGGCTTATGAAATCAGTTGGAAATGAGACAATGAAGGTATTTGTCATCACATACCTCATCATTACCTGCATTGTGCCAACTGCCAGAATGAATGGAAGGTGGCATAACAGCTGCTAAACAAAGAGCAGGCAAGTGTGGAATTACCTGGTTTAGAGCAAAGACCTCTCCTAATCTTTTACTGCAGAAAGAAAATCCAACTTGTTAAATTAAAACACAGCTCATGAGTACATCAGTCAACATGATTGGACAGCTAAGCATATTCCTCAACTCTCCTTTTAAAAATTCCATTTCAACTTCTGTAGTTTCTTTGCTAAGAGCAATGACATTTAACAGGATTCTTTAGATCACTTCTGTAATGCAGTGTCCTAATTACAGTAAATGCTCTCTGTACTTTACCAGTAGCTTGATAAAATTGATTTGATTTTTCTTTTCATTAGCAAGGGAAACAAAAAACTAAAACCATGGTTACAGACAGGTTGGAAAACAGTTGCATTATGCTTCAGAACTGCTACAAAGAGGAAAGAAAAGTTGAAGGGAAAGAGAGGCCTAAAGAAATGGAGTATTTGTTGTTAGCATAACAGAAACAGATGTATACCCTGCTTATAATACATTTTGGATACCTATTAATATACTTAGAGCTTTCAGGAAAAAGCAAAGTGCTTAATTACAGTTATTTGGTGCTGAGTATTCACATTTTTATACAGAAAAGACACTGTATAAAAACACTGGCTATGCAGGCAAATACTCCTAGGCCACAGACCTCAAGGAGCTGGTGAGCCACCTCTCACAGTGGATTGTTTGAAATGGCAACAGGAAGGCTGTTGGCTGATTCTTTGCTCTGGGAGGTAAAAGGAGCTCGCAGTAGCAATTTCAAGAGCATGCAGAACACATTCCACTGGGGCTGTTTCATCTCTGCAGATGTGTCCTTGGGTGCAACACCTACATCAGCATTTTGGCCAAAGGTGGCTGGGACATGCACCTCAGTTCTGCACATTTCCACATGGCCAGGACAAGGTGACTCATTCTCTTGTGCTGATGACAGCGGTTACTGAACCACCAGGGCAGGTTTCTGATGTAGAGTCTAACTAAGGTATGTTTTTAATACAATGGGTAGAAGAAAAAATGTTAGAAGAAAAATACTGGTCAGCAGGTGCTGCTGGGAACAAAGGGTATGAGCTTCACCTCTTTTGCCTTAGCTCCTGTGAACTACTTGATTGTAACACTAAATTTAATTAAACTGCAATGTTCCCAGTTTCATTCTAAACCTCAAAAGCCAGATATATTACAGCCCCATTTGCCCATACAATAAACAGGCTCAATATTCACTTCTTAAAGTAATGATGATGTGCTGGTGGCTTTGTGTCCCACATCACCAACGCCCAGTCACAGCTTCCCCCACCATACAGAGAGAAGAAAGATCCTCCTAGCATCCCTGAAAATCACAGCCCCTTTACAGACAATGGAAGGAAGGACAGGCTTCTCAGCAGCAGTTAGCTGAGAAAAGTAAGCAAGGCACTTCATTTCCTCTCTCTTCCCCTCTACCACACCCAATTAGCAGGGTTGAAAATTTCCTCAGCCCAGGGTGCTGCTATCATGAAAATAAAGTCGCTCTATGCTCATGAGGCATTCAGTCACTGCAGAGACAATGCCATATGTTAGATAAGGGCTTTCTGTGAGAAAGTAGTTTTTAAATTGTGGAACCCAAACAACTATTGAGCTAGGAATAAAGAAGCAGGATAAGATAATTTCTCTGCTATCACATTTTTGAGTGTTACAGTTAGGAGGAAAAGAGTCACTCTAACATATGACAAATATATATTACTCAATTATCACTAGAAACATTGATCATTTCACTGTTTTCTTTCCCTTACAAGGTCTAAACTTGCAAACTTTCCTCCAGCACATTTTGCTCTACGGGAGAACTGTGTTTTGTTGGGGAAAAGATTACAAGTTGTGGGCACTGTGGTCATATGAATGAGGAATAAAGTGCAGTATATAAACGAGTTCAAGACAAGAAGTAGAGCAAGTCTTATATTCCATTCCACCTTGCAATTTGCTGTTCACTTAAGCAGGACCAGATCAAGACAGATTATATTAATTTCTAATGCAGAAAGAAGATCCTAAGGTGGAAAGGAAGAAACTAATTTACAAAACTTGGGGTATTTTACTTCTCTTTATGTATTATTGTGTTATTTGGACTGACTAGTGAGACCTAACATCAATTTCGTTCATGTATCCAGAAGATGCCCAGAATTGTCACAAGTTTATCCAATGTCTGAGTGATATATTACATACTTTTATTTCTAATGATACTGAAGATGCAGCCAGAAAAGTCCTATTGGCCAAATGTCTGAGGAGAGTCACGAGGTCAAGTTATTCCAGCTAAGTGCAGAAACAACTTACCCTTACTTCCCCTTTCCCCGCCTCAACAATACTGCAGCAAGTAAATCTGCAAGCAGAAAAGGCATCTCGAAGGGCTTTTGCCCTCTCCATCCTATGCAGGAGCATAAATGTAAGGCAAGGCAGGAGGGATTCAGGGATACAGCTTTCTAGGCTGAAAACCATTGGAGAGTGATGCTGTACTTGCTCTGGAGCTTAATTCATCTTGCTGTAGAGCGAAGATAAATATGAGCTCATTTCCTATTGAAGCACACAAAATGTAAAATAAATATTGCCATATATGCAGAGGATTTCATTTCCTGTAACAGCATTCAAACATCCTCAGCAATGTTTACCTCACTACACCAATTCAATTTTATTTTTGAGTAATGGAGTCAGGTGATCAATTTCTCAGGACATTCTCCCAGTGAGTTGTCAGATATATGCCAAGATATTTCATGTGGCATTACCAAGCTGTTTGCTGGCCTGCTTAAGCTGCAGCATGTGAAACACAAGCTTAGGATAACTAGTTCAGCATGGTGCTCCCTACCCGAATACAGATTGCATTGAACCAAAAGTATTGGGGTATTTGCTTAAATATCACCTTTCCCTGAGCTATTTTATCTGCTACTGAAGATGGTGAGCCAACAATCAGTGACTCTGGCCTATATTCTCCTCCTGCATACACATAGCCCCAATTTTCCTCTGTGCATTTGGCAGGACCTGATATCTCTCAGCTTGTTTCACTGTCCTGAGTGCTCTGTCCAGCCTCCTACAGCAGTCCCCATTCCATCTCGTTTCCCCTCCAATTCAGAGGACTCAAATGGCCCACAGAGTCTGGAGGAAGCAGAATCTGCTGCTTGTGCAATTAAGGCTACCAGAGAAACGGGCAGCTTAGTATCCTTACCCCTAGCTCTGCTCCCTAGTTCCTGCTAGAAAAAAAAAATCAAAGGTGAGGGAGCAAGAAGAGGCTTTTGCTGGATCTTGAGATGAAATGGCAGGTCACAGATCTGAACCACTGCTGCTCTTATCTTCCATTATCATTCAGCTGCTCTGCCTCTCTGTAAAAGCGAGCTAAAGGAGTGCATTTGGCCCCACGCTATTACTTTGTTTTAATTCCTTTCCCAAAGAAAATTTGCTCCAACAGTTTGATATGAATAATTTTTTAAAGAATAGATGATATTAGCTGCTTCCTGCAGATAAGACTTCTGAGTTTTAAAGTTCCCTGTTTTCATTCCAATACTTTAATTAAGGGTTTAAAGATATTCAGTTCGGTCATTTTAAGTTCTTTTCTCTGGAAAGTCGTAAAGGCTAGGGTGAAATAAAAAAAAGGCAGCAAAAGAAATTCCTGAAACAGGACTTCCATTCCTCTTTTCTGTGTTATATATAGTGAAATGTCACTCTCCAGAAAAAATTGGGATGGTAGCATACTAGGTAACCCACATTCATCCTGTTTAAGCCTTGAGGATCAGCCTGCACATGGGAAGATACAGGTCACAGTTCAGTTGAAATATTGGAACTGTACTGGGTCAAATCCGGAATGGCCAATAACCTAACATGGAAACTTCTGTCAGGCTTGAACTGTTGGTAGGACAACAGCAAAAGAAAGCAAACATCTTAAAAAAAGCCCTAAAAAAGCTATCACACTGTGTGGGGAAAAATTCAGCACCTTGTCAGGGGAGGGAGAGGAAATATCAGGTTACTGGGTCAGGTGCTGGGATGTGCAAAGGCAGCTCAGTGTGTCCAGCCCTGTGCTACCCATGTGGGAACAAAGATATCACGAAACACTAAAAAAATTGGCTGTTCTTGCCATGAACCCGCAGAGAATCCAACTGAGTGTTTCACACATGTATCACTATTTTGATTCTCTTCACAGCCTTAAGGGTTGGGTGGCACCTCCCAGTTTCATTTCATATAGCTACCCTAATTTCTGGAGTATTAAACTTATTTCTGATAATAATCAATGTATGTGGAGTCCATGCATGAAAGCTTGCCCTTAGCAATGCTGTTTTTAGCAAAGTCTGCCTTCACACCCCAGTATTAAAACATCTTAGCAAAACTTGCTATGGAGGATAAAAGAAGCAGATTGGAATGAAATTATCTTTGAAAGCACCTATTGGAAATATTTTGCTTAAGTTCATGTAAATTGATCTATAACTGTTATTTCACAGCTTGCCAACAATAGCAGATATTATGTGCTCCCCTGTTGCATTAAGACATAATAGCAGAAATATTTTTGTTTGTTTGGGTTGGATTTGAAGAGTCAATAACAGCAGCTGCTACTTAGTTCTAATGCAGATGTGGTTTTCCTTTCCTTGATCACAGTGTTGGCTCCTTGCAATGAAAAGCAGCTCATCACTTAGTTTCACATGACGTCAATATCTAAATAACCTCTGGCCCACCAATGAAAATTCACGGTGAAATTCAAAAAATTTAATGCATTTTTAACATTCCACACCAAAGGTTTTTTGGATCTGATCTTTTAAATGAACTGCTTTTTGAGAAATTCAAATACCACAGCTATATAAAACAAAAACATATTTTGAGATGCCTATTGTATATAATTTCTTCTATAACTCCTATCAGTACTTTTGTCTTTAAATTTTGTTTACCTTGTGACATTTATTTAACAGCTTAAAAGGGTTCAACAGATGCTGTTTCCTTCCACAGCAAACAAGTTTGCTATCTAGTAGATGGCAAGATACCATCTACAAATTCATATCCAATATTGTGTAAAGGAAACTGGAGTACTTGCATTTAACCTGAAAATCTTCTTTAATCACAGCCATTCAAACAGTACCTGAAAAGACGTCCCTTCATTTGGGAAGTGAAACGTGTATATTATGTTTTCTGGTTCAGCTGCTCTAATTCACTATTCCCACACACAACCACCTGTCAAGACACTTCCCTTCTCTCTCCACCCCTGCCTACCTCCCTTTCAAGATGTTTTCATTTCAGGCCCTGTTGTTTATGCTTTATCTCATTCACATGAGATTAAAACTAAACCTTCCATTATATTCTGACTTTGCTACTGCCCCAGCAGCTACATCATTTACTGTTTGTTTCATGTGTGTAACCAACAATTTCACCTCTCTGCTTGCTTTTTTCTCTTCTGATTCACAAGAGGAGGCATGAAATTTCTTAGGCCACCAGGGAAAGCAGAATCCACCAGGGCAAAAGGAAGAGGTTACAATTATTAGGCAAAGCTGCCACACTAAGCTTGAAGAATTACAGTTGTTCTCTGTTGGTGACATGGCCAACTTGATTTTGTTAGTGTAGCAGTGTACTTAATGTTTAGCTGAGTCTTTAAATTGGCTTAGCAATAAATATTGCTCATTTACATTTTTATGATGCAAAAGCTACTTGATCATCAGAAAGTTTTGATTTTTATCCTGGTAACTTCATAATGGATTTTTCACCCCTTTTAAATCCTCTTCACTAAATGCTCTTTTTGTTTCCTTTAAATTCTGTTCACTTTCACTTAACACTTTCATTCCTAAAATTTCCTGGATATGTTGGTGTAAATAAGCATTTATATGTTGAGTCTTAGTAGCTATTTAATTGAGTGTTGCCTCTTATGTTGAACACTGTTTCCAAACTATATTCAGATGTTCCAAGGTCTGCATATTTCATCGGTTTTTTTGGGACAATCCCTGCTGGTTTGACTCACAGATCTCACACATACCTAACCTTGCAGCTATGTTTTTCTACAGTTCAAACCATTATTCTTAGTGAACATTTCAAAACCTGCTACCACTGAAGACCTGGCAAAACAGTTGCTCTGTTCTGTATACAGATGCCCCCTCTGCACTGCTCGTTTTTTCCTGTTTCTCTACCAGCCCATGATTCTGCTCTTCACTCATAAAGACAGCATAGTTTGTTTCTCAGATTGGAGTTTGGCTAGGAATCTGCCAAAGGATATTCATCCACTGATGCTCTCAGAGAAAACTGACAGTGATGTTATTCCCATCTGAACTGGTCACTTAGTTGATTATGCTGCATAATGAGTGATAGACCAAGCCACACATTATAAATCGCATTCCCCAGCGACTCAACATCAAGTCTTTCAGTCTCTTTTCAAAGCTTATAGAAAAAACAGCCCCAAAAGCTCCACTCTGTCAAGGGTCCCTTTAGGCCAAGATGAAAAGCAGATTCACATTTATCAATCCTTGAACAAGAAAACTATCAATCACTGAAAATACTTAATGCAAAACAGTGAAGAATGTTTGCTAAAGGCAAACAGCACTGAGCACGGAGTTACTCAGGAATACAGGGTAAAGTCAAATACTGATTGTCTCTGCAGATATGCACAACCTATACATGACACAAAGACATGCTGCCCTTTGCCTACACAAATCAAGATCTATAAATCATGCCGACACTCACCACAATTTACCTCTCTCACCTGAAAAATTACAGCATTCTTGCTGTTTATGATTTGCAGGATACAGTGGATAAAGTTTGTCCTTGTGAATTTAACCATTTCCAGGGTATTTTCAGAGGTCTGGCAGTATCAGCGAGCCTTACCATGTTGCTGTAAGGAGTGATGATATATTGTTGCATGGTATACACTGTGATCCTTACTGCTGCACCAGAGCACTTGCAATTTCTGCCTTGCCAGCCAGCAAGGGCAGATCTGAGGCTGCCTGTTTGCACACACCAAGGTATTTCTCTAGAAGAGTTGGCCATATGGGCTCTCACCACCCAATTTCCATGAGACCAATTTGTACTGAAAAATGGATTAATGATGCAAAGCAATTACTTAGCACTGCGTGTGTGCAACTAAAACAACTTTTTCAGGAAGAGAATAGAGTCAGTCACCTCTAACAAGGCCTGTGCCTATAACCTAATTTCATTTGTTCTGTGGGGTTCCTAGAATGTCCATTATAATGATATTCAATTTTGGGTTTCAGTTATTTCCTACATTCAAAGAAACCAGCCTTTTATTGACTAAACTGATCTCAGAGCAGGAAACTCAATATATTACTAGAGCAAAGGTCCCCAGACAATTAGCATGAGCCACATTTACTCAGTGAGTCATGTACTTCAGTCTCTGCAGTGTCACAGAAGGCTTTGAAATGTGCCCTAAGTGACTACAAAAGTATTTCAAAGACCCCTTCAAATTCCCACAAATTTAGACAAAGTGAAACTGAGCAACAGACAATCTCCAAGAGACCTTCTGTAAAAAACCAACTTTTTGACAATTAAATTATCACAGGAAAAAGATCAGAAAGGGTAGTATTGTGAAACTAATTCATTCAGCCCCAAGGAAAACTAGCAGGGTAACAGGCTAATTTCTTTAAGGTTTGGTGTGTTGCAATTGATTGGCTTCAGTATCTGGGAAGGTATGTGCAAACTTTGGTTGTAGATTCTCCTACTTTTCTGTGACTTTCCATGGTATCTATCAAGTGACGTGACAGCTTTTCTCCTAGTTGGCAAAACACGCAGAAACTTGATAATCTCCAACTTCTATGATGCCATGAAATATAGGCAAAATGAGCTAACAGTTATTTGGTACAGAACAATAAAAACCAGGCAGACTTGCTTGTATAAATCTAAACCTGATCCAAATAGCTGTGCAATTTTTGAAATAATTCCAATGGTTAGATTTACAAAATGTTAACACACATATGCATGTATATATATATCTATATATCTATATATCTATCTCTTGGGAACATTCTCCACTAACCAGTGAAATACAACAGTTTTCCCTTGATACTGAGTAAGCAGAAGAGTTTGCTCTTGGTCCTTGCTGGTTTGGATGCACCCTCCTCAGCAGGTTGGGTTGGAGCAGTCTAGCACACAGATGGGGCTGTTGCGACCTCCGCCAACTGGCTCAGATCTGAATGCACAGCCAGCTAGCTGAGGACCATAACCACCCCTGACTCCAGTTACATTCCTCTCAGGGCTTGAAATGGAGGTGCTGCTGTAGCATCAGGAGAGGGGATCCCTTGGTCTGCTGAGGGAGCACAAGACCTCCCTCACCCACTCGCTGCAAGATCAGTAGAAACAGAACTGAACAAGAAAAGCTTTGGCACATAAAGTTGTTTTTTGGGTATGTGCCCACCAACATTTATGTTGATTTTTCCCCTGCATATGAGTCACACACACTCACGTACACGCAAAGGAAAGTGCAGCTCGCTTTCTAGTACTGCATTTTGGGGGCCAGTTCTTATCTACAATTTTCCAAATGAGCTATGGGCATAACTCAAATGCAGCCACATGGCAGCACAGTTTAAAAACAGAAGCCTATAGTAGTCAAAATGTGGGGAATTAGCTTAATAAAGTGAGAGCAGCTGCACTCTTTGGTCTAAAAACTAAAATAAAGTGAACTTGTATTATAAATTGTTGGGGAGATATTTAAGGTACTTAATTGTTTGGTAAAGTGTCTAGTGGCAGTATTACAAGAACAGGATTTGTAGCAGAACTTTCAACCAAGTCCAAATGGGGAAATACTGAAACTCTCACGAGAGACATCTACTCTTGTGACACCTCCTGCCTTATGTTTAGAAGAGAAAGGATTGAATGAGCTAAACCTAAATATTTGATGATTTGTGTGAATATGGAGAAGCAGAGAGAGTAAAGTGCTACACAGTGGTCACTTGAGTCACTGTTTTTCCTCATTATTTGCTCCCAACTAGGCCAACCAAAGTGCCAAAGGGGATGCCTAGCAGGAGTGTTTGAAACGTCAGCTCCCTGGTGACCCATATATCCTTCTGTGGTTACATACTCCACTCATGTCAATCACTGCAGCTTCTTTAAAATCCGTGCTGCTATGCTCAGCACCTGTGCCAAGGACTTGGGATTTGTTTTCTTCTTCTGAGCAGAGCCAGTAGCACCCATTTCTTTTATTATAGCATGGTAGCAGCTTCAGGTGAGTAAGAATTATGGTGATAGTCACCAGTCATGACCAAAGCTGTTTCTTACTTGCACCATTGTGCAAATATGAGTGGGATCCAGGGTATATTGAAGGAAACAAGGGGATTGTTCTTAGGCTTCAGCACTGTATCATACATTACCAGCTTCATCTGTGAAAGCTGTGCAGAGAAAGAGTGAGGTCCATACAGGGAGAAAAAGGCAGAAAACAAGTATACAGAGCCTGAGGCTACTGAAAAGAAGAGGGCAGGCACACAGCAACCTTATACAAATGACTCATTTAAAAAATGAAAATTTGGTTTGTCTTATGCTTGATAAGGTATAGGAAGAGAAAATTTTCATCTGTCAAAAGTACCTGACCTCTAAGGTGGGCAGTAAGAAAACAGCAGTGAGAGAAACAGCAAAAATCTTTCTGATTTTGAGCATGATCATCATTAGGTACTTTGCAATTTTCATTGCTGCTTGCTGAAACTCTTCTTTTGGCCAGTTTATCAATTATAGAAGAAATAATCAATCTAATGACTACTGCATTTTGAAATGCCTGCATTTCCTGAGGGTGTTGCTGGTGACTCCCTCACTATGCTTCTGCATTACACCTCTCTTCTGATGATTGCCAGGCTTCCCCTGCAGGGCTCCACTCTGCACCTCCATGGTTCACATGCCTCAAGTCTAAGCTCTCAGTAAAATATTTTAATTTAGAATCATTTCTATAACTGTATTATGAAATAACTGAAACTCGTGCATATATATTATCAAAACACACTAAGTGCCTCACGTAAGCATCGTATTTGCCTTCAAATGGTCACTTCATGAAATGTAGGAATTAATCACAGAGTTCACTTCAGGAGGGCTTGGAAGCCCAGTGGTCCGAATGAGGGGTGCTTTGTGGAGAGGCAATGAGCCTGGCTCACCAAGATCTCCCAGGAAGAATTGCCACAGCACTGTGTCTGGAAGCTTGATTGCAACATTTAGGACCCAGACTATTATTGTCTCATTTATCATGTGATTAAAGCTTGAGAGCATTTCAGGTGCTAGGTTAAGTGACAGCAACATGTTTTCTGCTGCTCCTCTGTTGTCGCCATTTCACTATAGGGGACTAAGTAATTTAAGCAATATTTACCTGCACTACCTGTTCAACAGCACTATAATAAAACCCATAGACTTAATTGACAGGTACCTTTTATGCTAGGAAGCTAAAGGGTTATTAGAAAGTGGTTCTTCCTTACAGCTCAGATGGTCTGGGAATGAGAAAAGTCTTTCACCCATACCTTCTCCCTTCATATCTCTGAGGCATGTCAAAAATATCTAGCTCTTGGATTTTTTCTTCCCCTGCTGGCTGATTTCCAACCTCATTTTTTTTTCCAGCTTTGTGAAATCTTAATTTCTGACAGTTTTCACAAGCTGCACTTCAGAATTATTCCATCCATGTAGTGACTTCATCTTAGAACTGCCAAGATAAACAATTCTAGCTATTTTATGCATCTCTTGATCATTTCCAGATTTTCATATATTCCTTATGAATCTGGTAACATAGCATTATAACAATCATGCATTTTGGCAACCTGCTGTTGTTTCACTCAACAGCTGTAATGCTGTGCTCTCCGATTTAGGTTTTTCAATTCATGTTAAAGCTGCAATGCCTCTGATTACACAGGACTAAGAGCACTCCTGAATTGGCAAAATTTAAGATCTACTCCAACCCCCAGTTAATATAAAGAAAAATGCTTCATATAACATCATTTCTTGAACGATTAATTAGTATTCTATTTCACTGACCTTTTCAGAATGCCTAAGACTGATGAAAACAGGCTTCTTGGAAAACAAAAGACTAAAACATCCACTTTAGTTACACTCCAATGTCATAATACTCCCTCATCTCTTCATCTATGTATTGAAGAAGAAGTGGGATAATGATGCTCCACAAAGCTGGAACAAACATGTAAGTTCAGGCAATGATGTTAACAACGCTAAGTAACTTTCCAGATGTCAAAGCTCAGTATCCTCAGATGAGGGAATTACCCTATACCCAGTACTCAAAAGAATTAATAGTCATCGATTTAGTAGCCTAGCATTTAGGATTCCGAGTTTAGGGTCCATTTTGAAAGAGAAAAGAGGGAAAAAAAAACCAAGGTAAAAATGATGTTCTGTTACACAGTTCATGCTCTGGAAGTCTCAGACTTATCTGCATTTGAGAACAGATGCTACCAGCCAAGTAGGACAAAAAAGTCCAACTGATACTGAGTACATTAGTATAATTTATGCATTCATAAAACTGATAGACACGTTTCTGAAAGTCTTTAAAGTAGAAGTAATAACAGAGCTAGTCAGCAATTTACCACTAGCAATTAATCATTCTTACAATATTCACAACATTCAGTTTTGTTCTTGTTATTCGAGGAAGTAATGATTAATTGATAAAAGTTTAGCAAGTGCACTAATAGCAGGTGCTCCTAATTGCGAACTCTCAGGGATAATTTGGTCTGAGCTACTTCATGCTAATTTGTACAGCATTAGTCATAATAGTTTGTAATTTCACTTTTAGAACAACTTCTTTCTATAGTCACTATAATCTAATTAAGAATTTTATCTAGTTATTTGTATGAGGAACTCTGCTGAATTGTAAATGTGGGAGCCTGATTACCATAAAAGATTACAGAAGAAGTCCTTAAAAATATGCCCCCACCAATTAAAAGCCCTTGCTAATTGGTTTCAGAGATAACTGTTTTAAAGTACCTTTAATGACAACATTTACCCTAATCTCATGCAGTTTGAAACCCAATCCCAATATTTGTTTCCCCCATTTTTTCTGAAGTTTCCTTTTAGCAGCAAGTACTTCTCTCAGAGGCTGAAAAGCAGTGGGAGAAGCCACGTTCAGGTAGCTGTTTTCCATTTCTGCAGTTGTTGAGCACCCAGAAGGCTCACTGAGGTAAATAAGCTCAAGCTACTGGGTGAACAACAGTTAGCAAACAACCAGACAAACAAGCACGTGCTTACAACAGCCAAAGAACTGAACAACAGAATTTGTTATCCAGTTGTTCTGTGGGCAGATCAGCTATATCAACTCTTGTTCTTCTAAAAAAGCCTCAGCTCCCCCCTTGTTCCACAAACCATTTCATATTGTGCTTTTCAAGCAAACTGTGGTGTATGCCAGGATCCAGGAAATCCCTTGATCATGTGGCAAGCCCTTGCAGATGTGGTAACAAGGTAAAATCAAAATATATCCTGCAACAAGTCCTTTTCTTCAATGCCATTTTACAGACATAACTCCTCTTACAAAGAACAAATACAAATAGCAACAAACACTGTATTATTCTACCTGGAGCAGGTAGATTTTTCACAAGGCATTTAAATAACTACTTTGATGTTTCCTTGACTACAGAATTACTCAGGGCTCTTCCATAATGGATGAGGTCTTGTCTCCCCAAAACCTGAAAACAAGTGATCAGTTCAAACACACTTGGAAACTCTTTCTGCATATATTCAATTTTCTTATAGAAATCCACATCGTGGGTTATCTGACAGCTAGAAAGCCATGCTTGGCGAGTGCTCTCTACATTACTGGTTGCCCCATTGGTAATTTGATCACACAACACAACTGGAAGCAAGCCACAGCTAACTTCTCTCATCTGCAACTCTTAGTAACTGGGGAGGTTTGATTTGAAACCAGAAGCAGCTGCCAAACAGATGTTCTTGCTGAGGCATGCAAAACTGCGTGCTATATGTCTTCGACTAAAATGACAGTCCAAATCTGCTAGCTAGTAGTTAAGCCATTATCTTTTGTGAGGCTTTGGGAAAGAGAGATGCAGTATGGACTTGGTTGTACATAAGAATTACTGAACCTTGTGACTAGGATGGAAACTTCCCTTTGGGATGCTAAGGAACTTGCCTGTGCTTGCATTAGCCTAGGTACTGTCCAATGAACATAGGATCAGGTGAAAATTACAGGCCCTGAGGTCCTCCCTGACAAGGGTCACGCCATGTGTACAATGTCTAGAATTTAATCTCTGAAGCCAGTGTATAAGCTGGGAGCCCAGAGCTGTCTTTTGTAGAACAGCTCAATAAATACTCTTCTGCAGAAGCAGCACTTCAACTTAATGCTTTTTTTTCTACTGCATTATGGTTATCAAAATAGATACATGCACAATAGAGGTCCATTAGCATCTTTATCAACATTGCAAGAGGGCCAGGGAAGAACATGAGAGACTCACTTACCTCAGTAGCTCATTGAATTTTCTCTTCCCCCTTCACATGCATGCACTTCTCATACCTCACCCCTATAGAACTGGATTTCAAATTCCCTTGAACTTAAACCGTTTATTATTAATGCTGATATTGGGCAGAAGAATAACTTATTTTTCTACCTGAGACCTGTCCTTCATATGGCTTGAAAATAATTGTCAACTTAGTGGCTAAAATCCTGAAATCCAGTGATTAACTTTAAATACCAACATAAGCTCCAGCTGCATTATTCTAAAACTTATTATGCCATAAACATCTCCGTGGCACCCAAGTGCCTTCCAGTAGTGTACAAAGCAACCATGACTAACATCTGTCATGTGTCATTAGTACTCTCGTCCCTCAAGGGGGAAAGCATTTGCAGTGAAGTGTTTTGTTTTGGTAGGAAATTAAAAGGAAAAACTGCACACAGCTACATGTTTATCTTAGAGGAACCAAGACCAAAGAGATGTATTTTACACGTGGAACAGGGTATGAGATCTCTGAAGGGCCCTAGCTCTTGGGGTAGTTTAGAACACGGTCTTACAGTGCCCCCTTTGGAAAGTCTACTTTTCTGGCACTGACCTCTTGATCATAAGGATGTTCCACCAGGTCTCAAGAGAAAGATGTCAAACCCAGAGCTGTCAGCTGCCTTCTAGCAGGCCTGAGCCCAAGTTATGGGTCTCTGAACAGAAGGACTGAGGAGCTGATCTCGAATCAATGCCAAGTAATAAGTCAGCACAGTGAAGACAGGCTTGATGTGCTCTGGGAACTCCTGGGGGTGAGGAGACTCCTGTGCTCTCTGGAGCTTCCGAGGCTCACAAGGCTTTATGGCGAGGTACTGCTGAGTTCCCCTTGGAAAGTGTCTCGTTACAAGGGCATTTACAAATGTCCTTGCTGGCTGACTGCAATGCCTGCCTCCTAGCTCTGGTTTGCCTGCTCCCACCTATTGTCCAACCACAGGTAACTGTGCCGTGCTGCAGCGGCACGGCAGGGTAGTGGGACAGCGTGTTTGGTCACGTGGAGGAAGAGACAAGCAGTGTGTGTCACCTTCACAGTACTGCCCAGCCCAGTCCTCTGCAGGCAGCAGCTGGACAAGAATTGGAAAGAGTTTGCTCTAGTTTGAACTACAGCCTCTCACCAGTGCCCACCAAGATCACCTCAGATCAGCTGAATTGGTTAAGTTTGGAGAGTGCTCCTGAAAGTCCAGGTTTTTTCTAGGACTGAAATATGAAGCTTTAATTACATTATCTAAAACTTGGCCAGCAGTATTTTATTTAAGGAAATGTCTGAAAACTGGTCTCTGGCTTAGCAATGCAGGCACAACCTGTAATTTTACAGTGACTAATCACTTCATTACATGTAACATTGGCTGGCAGGACAGTCCTTGAAGACCTGGAGTGATACAGCATCATCCATGGCAAGGAGAAAAGCCATCCCCAGACACTTTTTTCCTTTTGCTTCAGACACTTACACGGATTTCCTGGCTCCTCAAGAGTCAGAAGAGGGTTTTGATTCATCAACAGATTTTTAGTCTGACCTTCAGCTTCCTTCCGTATTGGCTTCAGACAGGGGCACAGCAATGCATCAAACCACTTTTAATCCAGTAGCCAGCATCAGAACACAGCAGTGGCTCATCTGCCCAAGCTTTAGAGCACAGCTGTCTTGCCTGTGCTGGTGGCTTTGTGCACACAGACACTGTGTCTAGAAGAGGTCCCTGAGCAACACCCAGGGGCCAGCTCTGCCCACCCTGCTGCAAGGGCTCAAACCTGCTGACGTGCAAGTACAAGAGAGGTCAAAAGTCCACTAAAAGCTTGCTCTTGGAGGCTAATGCAAGAAAGGAATGAACCCATTCGAAATCCTAACTTAAGTCCCTGCAAACTTGTCACGGACATAGCCTCTGTATTTTAAAGAATGTTTTATACAATAAATACCTTGCAAAAGAAAGATGCACACTTTTTTGTGTGCTATTATTTGGTATTTCTTATTTAGCTATTTTATCACACATGAACATTTTACAGTTGCACCTGTGGATGGTATATAGTAACTGTAGTGACAGAAGTACTAAAATACTTTTAAATACCTCCATGGAGACATCTTTTTTCACCTCTTTGGTACAGCTGTATTTATAGCAATAGCAGCTGCCAGTTTTTCAAGACTAATTACTTTGACTTATGATATTTTCCATATTCCATGAAATGTCCCTTATTTAATATGTTTTACCGTGACATTTCTCCTCTTGCAAATTTTATTGGTGTATAATACATGGGTAACAGTGACTAAATCTCTTATTCTTAAAACAAAGAAAATCCTGTTCTTGGAATGTAACGATCCTGCAAATAAAGAGCTAAAAGGCATCAATGGTAAGTGTGGACATAACCTCCTGCCCCCTCACAGACTTTTGGTAGTGACAGACTGAAGAAGTCAGATGCATTAATGAAAGAACTTTTATTTTTAAAAAGCTGATTCCAAAAAAGCTATTCATATTTCTGAGAAGCAAGCTGGAAAAGGATGAGTTTGAGAGCCTGCACAAACCTGCAGCACAGCTGCTAACAAACAACAACCAACCAACCAATCAAACCCTAAACCACCACCAAACACTAATCCTCCTGCCCCAGCCAAGTTTGTAAAACATCTCTGCTACCACTGAATCAGTAATCCCATGATTTCTCTATTTTGTTTTGGTAACTGCCTCAAAAACAAAAGGAAGAGCCAGTGACTCCAGTTTATAAGAAACCAATTCTTTCTACTCTATTTTACTCAACTCTGATTGTAAACATTTTTATGTACAGCATAATGCAGCTCTGGTTTCAGTTCCCAAATGCCTCATTTTTTAAATGTTCAGTTTTGTAACCTTGGTGTGTAGGACTTCAAAACTGTGGAGCTTGCCAAGAATGGGTGGACAGTTCATCCACATCCTCCAGAGTACTCACTATGTCCCTCTAGGACGCTGCACAATGTGCTACATTTATTACTAGCTGTATTAACTCATGCTTCACTACTGACATCATACCAAACAATGCTGCCCTCTCTCAGCCCCTGCTGCATTTGTAAATCTGCCCTTCAACATCTCCAACACAGCTTCAACTCTGCCTTATCTGAAATCTCAGCCACATCTTGCCTTTCTAGTTCCTCCTCAGGCTCAGGAACTGACTGTTATTACAAGTTCAGGAATGCATGTCCAGTCAGCACATTGGAAGATTCTTGGAGCAACAGCAGATGAGTCATTTTACGAGGAAGGCTGGAGAGGGACTTTTTAACAAGGGCATGCAGTGATAGGACAAGGAGGAACAGTTTGAAACTGAAGGGAGGTACATTTAGATTAGACATTGAGAAGAAATTCTTCTCTGAGAGCGTGGTGAGGCACTGGCACAGGTTGCCCAGAGAAATTGCAGATGCCCATCCCTGGCAGTGTTCAAGGCCAAGCTGGAAAGGGCATTGAGCAGCCTGGTCTAGTGCAAGGTGTCCTGCATGTGGTGGTGAGCTTGTGACCAGGTGATCTCATAGGTCCCTTCCAGCTCAAACCATTCTATGATTTAAAAGTCTAGCTCTCATTGTCCAGGATCTCTTCTTTCTTTACAGATGCCTCTTTCAACTCGTGCCTGTTTTGGTTATCCTAATTCCCCTACAAGTGACCTCTCACTATACACTAACCCCACCTAATTTCTGCATTTGGTACACCAGCTTTCTCTCTGGCTTCTTGGAGTCCATAGCAGCACACAAAAACGTTTATTCAAGTTTGCATCTTACTTTCCAGTCAAATACCAGTCCCTTCAATCCTTTGAATGGGTGATCAGTTTGGATTAGCTTCATTAAACATACTGTGCAGAAGAAAATGGTGCCACAGGGAAAGCTATCAACATACAATGACAAAAAAATAGAATCATAAATGAGTATACCTGGATACTCCTCATACTACCATCATATCAATGTAATAAACATGCTCATAAAGCATCACAACAAGTAATAAGAAAACCTGTCTCTTTCTGGTAGAACTTTTCCTGTTCCAGAAATGCATATTTGGAAACTATCCATTTCACTTGTGAGCATGACAGCTCACAGACTTGTAGCTCGCTGTTGCCATCAAACACGTGTAAGACTGTTAAGAGAAAAAGAACTCCTGTCAAGACAAAGATTAGTTAATCAGTTAAAAATAGATATAAAGTATATGCAGAAACTGGACCCAGTCCAGAACTACTACATTGCAACATCAGTACCTCACAATGTGGACAGGATTCACATGTATTACATTTCCTCAAAGTATGCCAAATCACAATTTATAAACTGCATGCTCATGTGCCCTTGTGTCACACTGGTGCTTCAGGTTTGGCACACTGAGGGCAGTTTCCAGTTCTGGAGCACCACTGGGGCACTTTGCTCAGTACTCCTCTTTATCTACCACTGCTGAGAAAGTGTTATCTCACTTCTACAACAGCCCTGGCAATCCAGGAGCACACAAGGCAACATTCCTTGCTACAATTATTGGGAGCCACGCATTCTGTGAATCCAAAGAATAAAGGTTTCTGAATTTCTGACTTGCAAAGGTCTCTCCCGCCAGTATTAGACAAACTTTTAGAAAAGCCCAAGATTTCAAACTATGCTCAAGAAAAGTACTAAATATTTCCTGACTCACCATGGAAATGAAAGAATTGGCAAAATGTCTTTAGCTCAGAGTGCTGTAAATCAGGATCCTGAGCTTCTGGGATTTTGGGCTGCATTTCAAACTAAAGTACCTTACCATGATTTATACTAGCTCTGTGCAATAAAAGTAGTTTGGGACAGCTTGATCAGACCTCATCATCCTTGCTCACCTTTCTTTCTCCGGTTCCTACACTCATCAAACAAACACACACCCAAAAAACCCCTCTCATATACCTAAAGCAATCCCCCAAAACTTAAACCACACCGACAACTACAATTACTAAGACAAGGTTTTTTGACGTGTTTTTTGATTTAATTGTGGCCCTAATTTGTAGCGCTTGTGAATGTGGCAGCTCCCTCTTCAGGCTGACACACTGAGATCTACAATGTAATGGCCTTATTCTAAAAGCTTTTGGTTTTACTTGGTGCAGTCAAAATAATAAAAAAGTTCCTTCTGTGAAGAAGATAACTCCCTCCTCAAATCTTTCAACAAGCACTTTAAAACCATGTTGTCTGTCTTTGAGACCCCGAAAGGGCCTTTCAAGTAGAGAACTCACAGGACCTTATGAATCCTGTTTTAGAAGAGTCTCTGTTTTCCAATTCAGTTACTGAAAAAAAG
The DNA here is from genome assembly GCA_013398055.1 of Ifrita kowaldi. Lineage (NCBI taxonomy): Eukaryota > Metazoa > Chordata > Aves > Passeriformes > Cinclosomatidae > Ifrita > Ifrita kowaldi. The sequence goes on along the minus strand of VZRS01005773.1, from coordinate 495,215 downwards.
AATCCATTAGTAGGATTTCTAAAAATATACTGCATTTGGATAAACTTTGATTCCTACAAAGTTAGAGTGAGAACACTAGATGAGTAGATTCCACTCAGACTTTCAGAACATAGAGGTACTGGAGAATATTAATCAGCTGAGGTTTTTCAAAGAGCAACAGGACTATCTCACCCCACTGAGAAACTTAACAGAAGCTGGCATAACTGAAATACTCCAGTGGGATAAAAATAACTAATTTTTGCTCTTGCAGAAAACCAAACCAAACCCAAACCATCACCACTAAAAAACACCCAAAAAACTTGAGCGTGATGTCCCATGACTGTTATTTAGTGGGGTAAATACTCTGATATACTCCTAAACTCTTCTCTGAAGGAGTCTGAGGATGAAGCTGCCATAAACACATGCCAGACCTATCACCGCAGACCCTTCCTTTCGACTTCTCATTTGACCCCTGTAATGTTGCTACTAGTATATTGTAAACAGGAAAAGTCAGCAGCTAATTACAAAACTTGGTCTAAAACCTCTCATTATTTCTTGCCAGATGCTGGAGATTCTCCTGTCAAGTAAAATTTTGCTATTTCAAACACTGTTTTATCAGAGTCAGCAAATCCACAAGAATTAGTGGCCCTTCACTGGGATCATTAGTTGGGGGTTTTGGGTGGTAGATTTTTGGATTTTCTTAACTGGCTTTTCCCATCAGCAGTACTCAGAACTGACATTTGACTTCAAGGCAGTTTAAAGACCATCAGGAACACACCGTGACATTGCTGAGTCTAAACTCCAGAAGATATTTGGATGTGCCTATTACACCATATAAGCTCTCTTTATTCACATCTCTCAAGTCATTATGCATACCAGGACCAGCACAGACAGATGTCTCAAATAAAGGATGAGGGAAATACAGTCAATGGGATAAAGCACTCAAGAGAAGACAACAGATGACATTATTTATAAACAAACTGGCGTTGTGAGCCGTACAGTGGGGGTGATCAGAAACAATGCTCACTCGTTTTTGGATATTGTCAGACAAGTCAACAATATTGTTTTACTCAACAAAAAAGTTTGAAGATCTCTATGGGTGTCAGATAGGTATTAATAACTTATGGGTAAACATCAGAGAAAAAAAAATTCTGGCACTCAGCCTCTCTTTTTGTCAGGAAAGAAAATGATTGAGCAGATGGTTTGTTCAAAAACTGCAGCCTTTGGGAAGAAGCTTGTTTGTAAAACTGAATATATTTTGCAACCAACAAAGATGTGGAAATTTTTGTCCTTAGGAAGCTTTCACTGCTAACAAGAGGACAGGAAAGTCAGAACAGTACTCTGAAAAGGAGTATCTAATCTTACTACTTTATTCTTTTTTTACTTAGCAGGTCTGTGGCAGTCCAGTGCAACAGAACATAATTAAGCATCTTGACAGGTTTATGGAAGCCTTGCTCTCAGACAAAGACCCGTGTCATTACATTTCTACTGCAGTGATGATGAATATGATTAGCAGGGTTTTTTGCGGATGGGAGAGTTGTTTTCTTTACACGCTCCCCCTCCCCTTGTCTGCATTTGTGAAGTAATTTCCCAATCTGCCAACCTGTATTTTGTGCTACAGCCCTGTCTTTCAGCCCCTTCCAGCACAGAGATTAAAAAGCCATCTTAACTAATTAGCTTGTAAAAATATTACGGAGTTTTGCACACAGCTCCATGACTATTTTCTTCATTAAATTCTGAACATGTGTCAGGGGACTGACAAAATCTATAGAGATACATAAAAATATACATTAAAAAACATGCAGATGATCATCACTGGATCCCAATAACACCAGGGAGGAAAGTGGCTTGCTAGGATCATAGCCAAGTCCCACTGTTTAACTGTTCTGAGCAATGATGGCAAAGGCCTACACACAACCTATACATCATGGAAAAAAACCAAAAAACAACCAAAAAACAACCACAAAAAACCCAAACAAAAAGCTAACCAAACAAAAAACGGCCCCCAAAAAACCCAACAAAGACACTTTATCAGGCACAGATAAGCAGAGAAGCCAGTGTCCTTCCATGAGTCCCCTGACGAGATATAGCCTGCCTTTGTGAGAGCTGACTTCTCATGTACCCAGTACAAACATTACAGGTCTGGGGATTTTCTTTTCATATACAACATTTTTTTCATCCCTCTTACTTATGACTTGAGTTTATCAGAAGCATATGATTGTAATTAGCAAGACACTGTACCCAAAGAAATCAAGTTGCAGTGAGACACAGGCTTCTTTTGGCTTGACTTCAGACTCATTAGCATAGGCTCGGTGCCATAATAGACACTTTCACAGGAATTCCAGTGAATTCAGACCATGGAGGAAAAACTTAATTGTAGTACTCTATGCAGAGGTACTCAGAGGGTAAACAAAAACAGTGCCACAAGTTTTTAGCTTACAGCTTATGTTGACAACCATTGTCTAAAGCCTGAGATATTCTGTCTGTGTGCCCAGTGTTCCATCTCTGAGAGGAGCTTGGCCTTGTCACTGGCAATAGCTGTACCAGGAACCTGTGCCCAGCCTCCATTTATTTGTGCCCCAAACATGAACGATGTTATTCCTGTCACGTCATCACATGATTGTTACATTGGGAAACAGGAGAGAGGATGGCTAGAAAGACAATTCAAAGGATTCCTAGCCAAAATTGGAAAGTTTTTCTCTTTGCTGAGGACAAATGCTACAGCTTTTCACTGTTTGTAACTTTAGGTCTTCCACTTCAGTCATGGTTGAAATAGTGCCTGCAGAACAAGGTTGCTTCTATTCTTCTTTGAAATATGCAGCGCTGCAGAACACCTGAGTGTTCCCAGAAATGGAGCCCAGGTTGAAGGAGGAATTACAAATCCTAATAAAATACCTGAAACCTTTTCTTTCTTTCTAGTTCTTCAAGAAAAAAATGGTCCTTCCAGAGGGCTTTTTTTTTCTGAACTATAAAACCAACAGAAAAGATGTATAATTGTAGGAAGTTATAAACTGCTCATGTGCTTTCCCCCAGCTTTAATCAGAGGGGAAAAAACACCCCTCTTTGCCATATTTTGGGGCTGCAGAGGCTTTGATGTCAGTGGAGTACTGCCACCTGCCAGCACCTCTCACTCCAGCCAGGGCCCCAGTGCTTGTGGCAGACCCACGGCCACTCCTAACTGTAGTGCCAGGCAGTCAGTGCTTCCACTTTCCTTTCTGAAAGCCTGGACTCACAATGCACTAAAAATGAGTTCAAGTTTGTGCTAAACTCACTCTCCTTTATCAGATCTGAGTCTTGGAAGGCAGTGGCCCACAACAGGTGGTAGCTATCCAAAACAGCCAACCCTTTGAGAGGTTCTCTCCTCCTAGAAAAAGGTATAGAGAAGGAGAGAAGTGACTACAAGAACAAGAAGGGAAGCATGGAGTACAGTTATGTCCAGGTTACAGAGATGCAAGAGAGCAGGCTGGCTATGGACAGCCTTTTGCTGTCTTGCTTCACAGCTGCATGTTTGCACTTTGGATTATAAACTCACACAAGTATATTTTGAGACCAGATTCTGCAGTTGGTGGCCTCAGTATGGGGGGGACTTAAACCACAGGTTGGGGCTCTTATAAATTTGGTGGCAAATAGAAAGGTGCCTGAAAATACTGGGGGCTTGATTTTCAGATAAGGGTGTTTTCACATGCCTCCTTTCCTCTGAACAGAAACAGGGTACCCTGCTAAATCGGAGACTGAGTGGTTTTATTCTTCTTTTTTTAAATGAAAGGAGGGAGCAGCAGAAGCAGACTTATAAGAAAGAATAGACAGGATTTGTAATGTTCATAAAGCCAAAAGCTAGGAAATTAGATGAAAGAAAACTATCAGGGGTATATTCTTATGAAGACTGAAACTGAGATTGAAAAGTTCTCTAAGTGAATTATGATTTACTGGATAACAGATACAGAAAGATTTCACTACCACTACCTGTAAAACTGCATTGGTTTTTTATCAAGTAGCTCCTGTTTAGCCCATCTAGTTGATGAACATTCTTCTCAACTAGCAAATATAAATGACTTATAGGGATAATATTTCAATATATAATGACATTGCTATACCTCGGATTCTTTTAGGATCTGGGTTATTAAATATTAAATATCAAAGCTGTAAATTATTGTAGCAGCTTTATACAACTAAATTAAATTCAAACAAAACCTAATTTCCTTAATCATTGACTGTAATCCTCCAGGAACATATGCTATTAACTCAGCTACAAATGGCATAGAAATTGTATGACTTCAGTTAAGTTATTTTATATCAAATTCTAATCCAGAGCAGAGTCTTCAGTAAATCTCCTGCAGGGATTTTAATGCTTCTGCAATCATATTGGCTCTTTACTAGAGAGCTAATCTTTTTATACTCAGGTTTTTTCACTCCTTTATCCATTTCCTTCACACCCTTACTGAGCTATAGCTAGTACCTTCTATCACATATCATGTTTTGAAAGATTTGGCTTTTCCCTCTTGCATTTGATCAGCAAAAGTTAGGCTTTCATTTAAGCCAGAATTGGATAGGTTTGTTGTTTCGCATGTACAACTGAATCATTCCCATTTGTTTCAACATGTATCTCAATTGCCACGTGTGGTGATCTCTTTATAAGGCTGTCATAATTATTCACAGTTTGCAGTCAAGCATTAAGAAAGCAGAACAATTTCCTCTTCTTTGAGAACTCTATGCATGTAAAACTACACAGATTTAATTTAAGCAAGAAACTTCCTCAGAGACTCAAGACAATGATTGGATAATAAAGAAATAAACCTTAGAGCCCTAGAAGGTAAGACTTGGAGAACCATCCAGAGATCATCTAGTCAGCCCTCTACCCCAAGTGATCAACTAAACTGCTGTCATCCCTGACAGATGTTTCCCTAATCTGTGCTTAAAAGCCTGCGACAACGGATGTCTCTCTACACGATCTATTTCAGTGCTTCACTGTCCTTCCTAGCAAGATATGTCTCCAGACATCTAATTGCAATTTTTTTTTTCTTTTTTCATCTTTAAGCCTTTTACTTCCTTCCCTCTGCTTTGGGAGTGGTGAACGGGCTATTCCTGAACACTTGGCTGCTTTCATCTCCCCTCAGTTTTCTTTTCTCTACACTGAATCATGGTATCTTACTCTTTCCTCAGCAGTCTTGTCCATCTCTGGACACTCTATCCTGGATAGACAGCTCTCCCCTGGAAAAGAGTCACCAGAATTAAGGTAGTTTAGCTGAGGTTTCCCCGGCATCAAGGCAGGCAGAAGAAATAACTGAAATTTGGCACATTACAGCTCTGTTTATACATCCCAGTGTGCCTCCTTCATAGCAGAACAACACTGCTGACTCACATTGAATTTATGACCCATTCTCATCCCCAGTCTCTTTCAGGTTAATACCCTATAATTATTTCTTTATGAATGTTGTAAATCCAATCTTCAAAGTCTCTTGAACTGGAGGCAAATAGCCATTACCCCCAAATTTCACTGCCAAAAACATCCCAGTTTGTAAGCAAGGGAAGTAAATTCTGAGTGTGTCTGTGTTCAGAGCTCCCCCCAAAGAGAAAAAAAACCAACAAACTAAACCAGAACAAAAAAAATACTGCACATTATCACAAAAACTCACAGAACTTTCGTTCTGGAATTCCTCTTCACAGGATTTCCTAAGGCCAGCACTCCAGTTCAAACTGGAGTCCCTCCAGGTGCTTGAGCAGGGGTCTTGCGATTCTATAAGCACTGCAACCTAACAAGACTGTCACTTTAACTATCTAAAACTGACCCAGTTGTTTATGCAAGTAATTTCCTACTATAGAAACACTCCTGCCCTTCGCTGGTCCCTCCCTCATTGAGCCAAGGTAGGGCAGCACTGGAGCTAAGGCCTTCCCAAGTAGAGGAGATGGACATTGGCAGGTTTCAGCTCTATATCTACTTGCTGATGTGACTCTCCATTTAAGAGCAGCGTGGCACTGCTGACTCATGTTCAGCCTGTGACCCACCTCCAACCCTAGTTTGTTGCTGGGAACTGGTGCAATTTCACATTTCTGACAGTTATGGAGTCTCCTTAGCACAATCATCACAGTGACTCAGCCTACAGGCAGAAATTATTCAACGCAAGCACAGAGATCCCGTGGCACAGTTTTTGAAGTGCCAGATTTCCTATTCCTGCAGAAAGAAGGTCACTGGTGCTGGGGCACAGCAAGGTTTAACATTTCCCAGATGCATCAAACACGCTACAATTGGCTGTTACGTGGCAGAGCTGTGCAGTGGATCTTGCCAAGGTGTCTTAGATGAAAATCCCACACACTGTGACGCATGTTCACACCACTGTGTCCAGGCTTTGCCAGAGTACAGCAGCTCCTGCAAACATTAACTCTCAAGGGCTCCCAGACACAGGCCAGATATTCCAGGAAAAAAAAAAAAAGAGAGAAAGAAAGAAAAAAATAAAAGAGGGTATATCATTAGTAGAGCACTATACAGGCAGACATGAGTCCTGCTTTCAGGTTGGATCCAACCAACACTACAACCCACTCCAGACCAGTTTCTTCAGAGATCAGAAAGTCTCTACTAATGCAACCATTTCGGGTCAGAGCCACGGTCCATCTAATTCCACTGCCTGCATCCAGCAGTAGGCCTAACTCCATTCTCTGGGAAAGAGTACAAAAATGAGGTAAACAAAGTTTCTCCCTCAAGTACTCTCTAGCCCATGATCAATTAGCCTGACAAGTGTAAACTGCAGATCAGTAGAAACTATGAAAAGAACTGAATTGGTGGAACAGTAGCACATACAGAGTCATAGAGGAAAAAAAAAACATTCTAAGAAAACCCTTCAATAAGGTTCTGTGCAGGAACCAGTGCTATCCCNCAGGGACGGCAACCAAGGACAAAAATATCAAAAAAAAAAAAAAAAAAAAAGAGAGAAAGAAAGAAAAAAATAAAAGAGGGTATATCATTAGTAGAGCTCTCTATACAGGCAGACACGAGTCCTGCTTTCAGGTTGGATCCAACCAACACTACAACCCACTCCAGACCAGTTTCTTCAGAGATCAGAAAGTCTCTACTAATGCAACCATTTCGGGTCAGAGCCACGGTCCATCTAATTCCACTGCCTGCATCCAGCAGTAGGCCTAACTCCATTCTCTGGGAAAGAGTACAAAAATGAGGTAAACAAAGTTTCTCCCTCAAGTACTCTCTAGCCCATGATCAATTAGCCTGACAAGTGTAAACTGCAGATCAGTAGAAACTATGAAAAGAACTGAATTGGTGGAACAGTAGCACATACAGAGTCATAGAGGAAAAAAAAAACATTTTAAGAAAACCCTTCAATAAGGTTCTGTGCAGGAACAAGTGCTATCCCATACTACAGTGTGCATCTGTACTCATGCTGGGACTCCACTCCTCCTGCACAGCCCCTGAGGGCTTCTGTGCCACCTGACCGTCCACTGACCGAACAATTCCCTGGCAGACTTCCTAGTCATGACACGTTTGAACAGATAACAGATATTTTACTTACTATGTTTTTTGCTAATTGTCCCTCACACTCCTTCAGCCAGCCTTATCACGTTTGTCCATGCCAGAGTTTAATCATCTTTTCAGTTTTCTTCAGCTGGACAGCACTTCAGCTTTTTGAAGGATGCCTTCTTGCTCCTGCAACCTCACTTACCCTGCCAGTGCTGGCTTCTTCTCGCTCTTTCTCAAGTTTCCCCTGATGCAGATATTATCTCTGCACTTCCCATGTGATTTACGGAAGCAATATCCACACTCCCTGCAAAGAGTTAGGTGTTCCATCTGTCTTACTTTCAACATGCCTGCTGATCTGCATCTAGTTTTCCTTTCTGAAGCAGAGCAATGGTAGAGAGCTCTGGCT
>VZRS01005773.1:362160-487223 GCA_013398055.1 Ifrita kowaldi | reverse complement strand
GCCCATGATCAATTAGCCTGACAAGTGTAAACTGCAGATCAGTAGAAACTATGAAAAGAACTGAATTGGTGGAACAGTAGCACATACAGAGTCATAGAGGAAAAAAAACATTCTAAGAAAACCCTTCAATAAGGTTCTGTGCAGGAACCAGTGCTATCCCATACTACAGTGTGCATCTGTACTCATGCTGGGACTCCACTCCTCCTGCACAGCCCCTGAGGGCTTCTGTGCCACCTGACCGTCCACTGACCGAACAATTCCCTGGCAGACTTCCTAGTCATGACACGTTTGAACAGATAACAGATATTTTACTTACTATGTTTTTTGCTAATTGTCCCTCACACTCCTTCAGCCAGCCTTATCACGTTTGTCCATGCCAGAGTTTAATCATCTTTTCAGTTTTCTTCAGCTGGACAGCACTTCAGCTTTTTGAAGGATGCCTTCTTGCTCCTGCAACCTCACTTACCCTGCCAGTGCTGGCTTCTTCTCGCTCTTTCTCAAGTTTCCCCTGATGCAGATATTATCTCTGCACTTCCCATGTGATTTACGGAAGCAATATCCACACTCCCTGCAAAGAGTTAGGTGTTCCATCTGTCTTACTTTCAACATGCCTGCTGATCTGCATCTAGTTTTCCTTTCTGAAGCAGAGCAATGGTAGAGAGCTCTGGCTTGTCTTACTCCTGCAAGGATGCCGAATCTAAGCACATTAAGATCCTCCTCTCAGGGGACCTCTTCAGCTGTAACTCCCTACATCATATCCCATAAACCACTCAGGATTCACATCAAGCACTGCCCTCATGGGCTCCTGAACCAGCTGCTCCACAAAACAGCCACTGAAACATCTAAAAATGTACTCCGTCAAGTCTGGATGCAATATTTGCCTCTTCTAGGCCAAAGACATGAAAGTTGTCCATGAGTACTTACTTCCTCTATACTCAGGCTGTTGTGCTGCCATCATGGTCCACCACTGAGTAGGCAAAGTCAGTATTGTATCTTCTTCCTATTTATGTTTGGGACTTTCAGCGACGTGAAGTTTGGATTGTTCATTGATGAAACTACCTTGCTAAGCAGTTCAGCTCCCAAGTGTCTTCAATGTGAAGAATTACTTGGCTCTCAGCAAAGCTCTCTGCATCCTTCCTGAGCACGGTATCATGAGAATGTTCCACTGATCAACCTCTTTCCAAGTTTTGTGACCTCTGTCTGCCCTGCCAGGATCTCCATGAACAATCAGGCATACCAGTTCCCCAAGTCATTTCTTTGACATTAAGCACTCCCACAGAGAAATATCTTGTTTAAACAATCTCTTGAATCTGTCTGTTCCCGGTTTCCTCTTCAACTATATTTGACCTTAACGCCAACGGAAGGGCTGTGAACCAGCAGCACCCAAGGCACGATATGGCAGGGTGGCTGTTGGCAGGGATTATCAATAGTAGGTCCTTGACTTCAATTCATTTTCCTCTGAGCGTGAGGAGCTTGATTTTGTTCCTTCAAAAAGGCACACCACACAGTCCATTTATTTACTCAGGCATTTCCCAAGTGGCTGATCTCTACTGTGGAATGGACTTTTGTTTTCATTTTTTTGGGGGGCAGGGTTAAAGTAAAGTAGTCTTCCTCCCCCTTATCCCCCCACCTCCAAGGATATCAGCTGGCCAGCACCAGCCCTTCAAAAAGGAAGAGACTTTGCTTTGCAGTAAGGAAAACTTGGATCTTAGCAATTGAGGAAACACACCTTCTTAGAAAGGTCACAACTCTTAGAAGAATATCTTCTTGTGTTTAAATAGAATAGGAGTTTTTAGAATTAAAGCTAGGAAGTTGCGACCTCTGAAACACCACAGTACTTTACATGGACTTGATTCTCTATTTGCGTTTTACAATGATCTATCTCAATTAAAGTGCTTTGGCAGTAAATGAACACAAAACTGGGGCAACACAGTGACAATTTTGATCAAGAAGAAATTTCTCTTTCGTTACCCAAGTGTAAATGCAAATAAAATTTATAATCTCTATGAGAAACACTAAGAAAATTTTAAAACATATTATGTACTTCATACACTGTTCCCACAGAGCATACAAGAAGTCTGTCTAGAGGTAATTGACGTAACAGTCAAACTTTTGTGCATTTTTTATATATGACTCTGTTGATGAATTCAGTAATATTAGTGTTAGCCCAGATTTCATCCCAGTTTCAGGAGTTCTGCACCTGGCCTGCTTCTTAGTCCTAAAGCAGAGTGTAGATCATACAATAGAATGGTTTGACTAGATTTCAGTTTCTGACTTCTGCCGCACAAGGGATTCCAGTATTGAACAAAGCATACAGTTCCTGCTTTCTATATTGCAATGTTAAACAAACGATTTTAAAAGCTCCCAAATATGAATTCTCTTTTGGGGGAGCAGAAAGAGGGGTTTGGTTTGCACTCTCAGAAATGCAGTGGAGCTTTCAGCAAAAATGATTCAAATTAACAACGTGCCTTACATTGTGTCTTTGCTGGAACTGCACGAGGCGAGAGCAGCAAGTGGGGCTGCAGAGCGAGAGCAGCAAGTGGGGCTGCAGAGCGATGGTAACTGGGCGAGAGGGAAAAACTCCCCGTGCTTGGTCCTTGAGCCGATGACAGAGGGGACAGAAACAATTCTCCCCACCCCTGCCTTGGGCCGGCCAGAGCTGTTCCGAGCCTGCAAACCACTGCAGCATAGAAGCGTGTCTTTTTTTTTTTTTTCTTCCCTTTAAAAAGTTTTCAGGAAGTCTGGGGGAGGGGCGATGCTGTTTCTTTTTTGTTATAATGGGCCCCTTTGTGGAGATGGAAGAGGAGAAGAGATCTGTGTGCCGGCGAGGCGCAGGCTTCCCGGTGACTCCCAAGGTAACTTGCCAGGGCTCCTAGAAGCGCCGGGGCCCCGCGGTGCGGGGCGAAGGGAGGGGGTGCTGCGGCATGGAGCTGATGGTGCTGCTCAATGCCCTGGTCACTCGCCTGCTCTTCGTGTTGCACTCACTCATCGGGGTCTGGAGAGTGACTGCCGTGAAGAAGGAACCCAAGTACTGGCTGCTGGCACTGCTCAATCTTCTCCTGTGCCTGGAGACAGGGCTCACCCTCAAGTTTAAGCAAGGCAGAGGCTACAAATGGTGAGCATATCCCGCCGAGCCCCTCTTGCTTCTTTGCATGTACTTTGCTGCAGATGCAAAGCTGCCGCCTGAGAGCAGGGGCTGCCCCGGCCCCGGCGCTGCCAGGCGCTCAGGGATCGCGTTTCCCTCCCCGGCCGCTCCTGGGAGGCCGGGATGGAAAGCTGGTAGATTTCGGCTAGTCGACTGCCAGAGGGCTTTCAGGAGGGGCAGCTGTACAGCAGACTACGCGGGAGCCACTCTGGCTGTGTGTGTCCCTTGCTGCAGGCAAGAGGAGGATAGCGGGGGGCTGCGGCTGCAGCGGGCTGGGGGCACCGGGGCACCTCCTGAGCCACAGCGGGTCGGGGCTGCGCGCCGGAGGGGCAGAGGGGTACGGAGGGACCCTGCAAATGCCCTGCCTCTCACACCCCGTCCTGCCGTGCCCTGGATTGCACCTCCTTCCCTAGGACTGTATCCCCCTTCTCTCCTCCACGCAGCAGTGCTAACACCACGCTACTGCACGAACCTAAACTCGGTGAAAAAGAAAAGATGAGTAACAGCCACTCTTTTGATACAGCAAGAGTGGCTTAAATATTTCGATTTGAGAGGCTGTTCCAGAGGGGAACTTTCATGCGTGAAAGGCTGCCCGAGAAATGAACAAAAAAGTTAGTCATCGCAGAGCTTGTCCAAGCACATGGGGTTTTACATGCATCTAAAGAATTACTGCTGTCATCTACAGCTCATCAGCGCTCAGGCAGCCAAAACAAAATGCTCTGTGAAAAGGAAGCGGTCATGTAACTAATTGTCAAGATTTCACTTGGACCTTTTATTGTTAAAAACTCGAAGTGCAGGCAGGCCCTGAGAAAAATCCAGGACTAAAGAGCCCTGGAGCATTTCCATGTTCTTAAAATCCTGCCCATTGAAACCTGTGAAAGTCATTATAACAGAAGTAGTGTTGTGTGACGATTCACACAAGAGTTCCATGCTCTAAATTTGAATGTAATAAAAGCAGTGATAAAGTCTGGGACACTGGAAAATTGAACAACAGCAGAGCCCGAAATGCAGTTATGAGACAAGCAGATTGAACAGACCCAATTCTTTTGGGACAGGAGACAGCAGCAGAATCTTCATGAAGGAACACTTGCAATGGCAGGTGTTGAAAAATCCAAACAAAAATAGATACCAAAAGCAGATCCACGTTAGAGGAATACATAGAAGACTGGGCTAAATTTATCTAGAAGAAAATTTTGAAAATGGATGTGGTCCAGCACTTTAAGCAGCAAAATAAAAGTACATTTATAGGTGAGAACTGTAGACAAATGGCCAGCATCTATTTGCATCGGGATAATTTTGTGCTCCAGTGGAAAACAGTCACATTCAGAACATGCATCATTCACATCAGCATTTGTAGAAACACCTCCACAGACAGTCACCGATCCAAGCAAGGGGCAGACTATACAGCAGGTCTCCTGCCTCCAACACCCTCATATTTTCTGTTCATTATTGACAGAGGACTGTTACTTATTACACCAGCATAAAACATTAAATGGCACATGTGGAGAAAAAGTCTTCTTGTGAGCCTGGCCATGTAATACTTCCTCTAGATTGCTCCTTCTGAAAGAAAGGCAGGGTTAAAGCCCCTCAAGTCTCTTGGCCTAATGTGGTATCATTAGCTCAGTATTGCTAACCTGCCAGCTGGATGGATTTTTCATGTGCTCAAGTCCTACAGGAAATACTGTAAAATGTTAGTTCTTCCATTCAAATGAGACGTGTGTTCTCTCCCAAAATAACCAGGCTAAAAACCCACAGAATCACTAACTTTTTTTTTCTTAAAAAAAAAAATATAACAACAAAAAAACCCCACTGCCAAAACAAACAACCCCCCCTCAACCCTGAAAAACAAAAAATCGCAATGAAACCCAAACATAGACTATCTTCGAGGGGATTGTTTGAAACATTTCAGAGCAGTTCAGCAACCCAGTAATTCCCTAAGCAGCAGGATTTTTTTTGTTTTCCTCAATACTTATTCTCCACCGAAAAAGTTATGATTACCAAAATAAAGGTACATTCAACATAGGAACAAACACTAAATGCAACAAGATTTGACCAAAATGTTGCTGCAGTTGCACACTTACAAGCAGTTTAAATTCACCGCAGAATATGTCAGTGGCAGGATAGAAGGAACCAAGCAAATGTCCTGAATTGGGCCCCACTGCCCAGTCCCAGGGCGTTACAGCAATGCCCACTCCATACTGTGGCAGAGCTAGATGGGACATTTGTGGCATCGCACCTCATTCCTACTCCAAAAGGATAGAATTGCCAAAAAAACCCACCCCAATCAAATGTCATGTGTTTAATAAGAAAACATCCACAACTCTCACAAGAATCACGACTTGCAGAAGGAGTCATGAAACCTGTCCATTACTTCTGAATAAAGCCAGCTAAAGAAGCTGAAGATAATAAAGCTTCATCAACATAAGTTATTCAGAAGACTGGCAGGGAGAGAAGAACTAGAAAATTCTACAACTGCCAGAACAAATGGAGAAACAAGGCTGAGACACATTTTCATAAACCCATTTTAAGTGCACAGCCTGCAACTACAAGATCTCATACTGAAGCAATGCTTGTTTTAGGAAAGCTGATGCTATTTCTACCTTTCCTGTGTCGATGCACAGGATTGTGAGCAACAGCCTTTATCTCAGCATCGCTCAGTGAAGTGACTCAATGTATTAATTCACTCTTCATGAAATCAGAAAGAGCATGTTAGCTACAGGCTTTTTAAATACAGAAAATGCTGTGATAGAAATACAGACAGTGAAGTGCCTTTGGTCAGTTCTTAAAAAAGAGATTTTAAATCAACTTCCATATATGACCTTAGATGGATGTACAGATAAACCCATTGTTTGTAATACTGACACAGCACAAGCAATCCAGCAAGAATAGCAATTCTTATTTGCAGTTACTCTATTTCTTAATATCCCATATGGCTGAGGCACAAGAGACCATATACTCAAACATTATCAGCATTGGAAAGTGTTTATGATGTGTCATAATACCAAGATACCTTTTCTTTTCCTTCACAGGTTTTCACCAGCAATATTTTTATATCTGATTTGCATAGTACCATCACTATGGCTACTAGAAATTCATCATGGGACTCAGGTATTTATTATGAGACAAGATGGACTAGTCTGAAATTGATGCATTAATTGATGGGTTGGCTTTGGGCATGCAGACAGAAGTTTGCTAAGTCTTGTTCCAGTTCTCTGTTTCATATTGGTGGGTGTCCCAATCTAGCTACAGCTATATTATGACTATTGTGCACTTCCTAATCACTAGATAATGAGCCTCCTTCCTAGCTAAAAATGACACCATTTATTTGGATTTATCTGGGGAACTGAGGACTAGAAGTTTGAAAAACACAGCCTTTCACCCCCAGGTTACCAGCATGAATCTTGCTCAGCAGGGTAAAAGAACTTCATTGCTTTAGAGGCCTTTGTAAAATAAAGTGAATTTCAGAGTACTTAAAAGCAAATACCACAAATCCAAGAAAGTCAAAATTGAGACAGATATCAGTGAAAGGGGTCTTAAACTCAGGTTACCTCATGTTTGCTGCAACACACAATGTAGGAGAACACACAGATTGTTACCACACTTGGTAATATGTCTGACAAGGTTTATATCCTTCCTTTCTTTGTGCTGCATAGTAATCTAGGGGGGTCTGGATTCCAATTCAGGACTAAAACACATGGTAAAATTTTTAAGGACAAATGTTCTGGGGTCAGTTAGGGCCAGAACAGAGCCACTTAGGCCAACAGTTCTCACTGAGTCAACCATCTCCTCATGCAGGCTAGTTTCAAGTCCCTATAGCACTTCTACGTAGTGAAAAGGAAATTTTGTCTGTCCTAGCATTGGCACCTATGCAATGCCTTACATCCACAGCAGTAAAAGTTCTGATTGGAACAAGAACAAAAAGTAACAGAAGAAAATACATAAATTATACTAAGAAAACCTAGTGCCTCATTTTCTCCTTTGAAAGATTGTTAGAGCCCACAGAAGCATAATCAAATATTCAAAATTGTGTTTGCACTGAAAATGCCTGAGGCTTTTTCTAAATACAGCAGCAGGAATTTATTGTCTTCTTGTTTTCCCAAATCTCCTTAAACAGTCACAGACAGGTAATGTGGATATTGAGAACATTTGTCATAGTTAAATCTGGTCCAAGAAACAGGCTAATTCTGTAGTCAAAGGCAGCAGTTTATTTCCCAAAATGATGTTAGAACATGGCATAGTTTGTTCTTATTGATATACTGCTACTGTGAATTAAAGAGGGAGTATATCAAGTTAACAGCTTAGTTTATACCTGGAGAGATAGGATAGAGAGTTCTGGAAACACAATCTAACAGATTCAGAAACAATACCTCCAGAAGGGGAGCAGCTTCCTAACAATTAATCTCAAACACAGCACCCAGACCAGTACTGCTCTCAATACTGAAGTAATCCTGGGATTTTCATTATTTAAATGCTAACAGAATGGGTAATTATGCAGTTGCTATATCCACACTTTTAATAGACACACTATGAAAACAGTGTGTGGTCTTTAAGGCAGTGGAACTTTGATCTTGTGTTGAATCTTTACCAGGAAGCATCAGCTGCTCATGTCAGTGCTGCTATTTAAAGCAGGTGCTAATAGGCAGTCTCTCTTCCTGAAGACAGAGGCAATTCTGCCTCTCTGTGTACTGCAGAACTGGACATAAATAATACCATTCATTTATCAAGGGTGAAATACTGACTGCATAGAAACTACTGCTCTGTGGTGATGTATTTGGGGCTGAAATATATGTTTGGGAGAGATGATAAACTCAGTTGATGTACAGAGAGAAAACATTGCTGTCTGCTGTCAAGAAAATTGAAACCATTTAATCTATAAAAAACCCCAAACATTCTTTCATAATAATGTACAGGATCTCAGGGCTCGGTTACCTTTTCAAATGCCTGGTGTGCCACTGCCACAGAAAGCAGTAACTGACCACCTTTTGCAGGGCTTACCCAACTTCCAGGGCTGTAGTTGATGCAGGCTTCCAGTCAGGAATGAGACAGATCCTTGGTAAACCTTGTAATTATTTTTAACCACCTTAACTTGAACATTTTGAGGATATACTGAATATTACCGTCCATTCCCTCGTCCTCATTCTGAGGTGGAATTCTCTTACCAGCTAAAATTATAGCATAATGAACTCCTCAAAGTGATCTTACATCTTTCACCATTCCTTCCTTGCCATACCCATTCTATTCCTCAATCTGGAAAACAGCTTAGGCAATCTTTTCTTCGTGTTTCACATTCCAGGTTTCCTGTGTGAGCAAAATGAAGCAGTCAGGAGTGCTCTGAATTTCTGACATCACACGTGTTTCCATAGTGACAGCCACACTGTTTGCAGCAAAGCACAGACAGCAAGCCAGGTACCTGTTGCTTGGCAGAGGGCCTGCTCCAGGGAAGGGCTAGACTCTTCCAAAATGTCCTCAGCTTCTATGCACATTAATAGGTTGAGGGTACTCCACTCAAATATTCAAGTGTCAATTTTACACCCCAATGCTGACCCCATTATAAAAATTTTTAGCTAACCTGTTTTATTTTATAATAATAGATTGTGAATAAGGTGCAAACAGAAATTGGCTGAATTAGTTTGGTGTTTCAGGTGTCCCCCATGCACTGGCAGTGAGCTTCTCTGCAGGCCACACACTGGGACATCACCATGTCATGCAATAGCATTTCCATTTTGATTAGATGGTTTATGAATCAGGGGTATGTAAGCTTCATCTCAGAAGAAACAAAAAAAAGTAAGCCAAGCCAGAATGGATACAAAATGTGTACAGTTTCTTCCTATTTTATCTTTGCACAGAAAAAAGCCCGAAAACAAAACCATTTTTATTTAGCTAGGTACACAGTCAATACCTAGGACTAACTGGGGTCTAGTAGTAAAAAGGCAAACCATGCTTATCAAACGCCTGTGAAACAGAAAACAGTACTCACTTTCTCCTTGTCACATTCCCATTTAGTCACTGCACATCCATAACTCGCTAGGTAAATATGCCTGGCACCAACAGTTCTGTTTACATGCATATACATGATGTAAATAAAGGCTCTTCTCCAAATTTTCAAGTGAATCACTTCACAATCACCACTTAATAAATATTCAGAGAGGAACAAACCCAAACAAGATATGAACACACTTAAATGAAAAAGCCAGGAGCCTACTTAAACGGCTGGCTTTGCAGATGCAGATTTCCATTTCCTGCCTGGAAGCAATTGGGAAGAGCTATGGGCTGGCCCTGAGCGAGCCATTCAGTCCAAGACCACGGAGCCTTGCTCTGAAATGGTAAGCCACTTCTCAGCAGAAAGTACTCACAAAAATGACATATAAGGAAGACACCTACCAAAGACACCAATAATGGGAATTAATTTTCTTAGAGGTATTTCCTGCACCTTTGTGCCACTAGAACAAGAGAATAAGAGCTCCCCTGCATCCATGGCACGGTTTCCTCTGCCTCCCTCTAGCAGTTGAGCTGCAGAGTCCTGCAGCTCCTCAGACTTGGATGTGAAATTCTGTACAGGTTCATGGCTGTTTTCCTCTTACCATGCCAGACCAGGCAAGGGGCCAGAGGGGTGAGCTTAAATGCAGACTTAATGACAAATCAAAGGCTGTCAGAGTCAGCCTTCCTCCTGCTGCACTGGTTAGTCATCCCTTTGCCCTACCCAGGCTGCTTGTTGATGTTCACTTCTTAGTATTCTGGGGTGGTTAGGACAGTTATGCAATATTTTTAGGTTGTGGTCTCCTCAGCTGACTGTGTCACAGCCTGTGGAAGTAACTCAGAAAGCCTGACTTTGACCTTGTGGGTGGGTCTCCATAGACTTTAGGAGACAGTAGGCAACAGATACAGATGCCTCTCCAGAGCACCAATTAAATTTCATTTCCAAAACATCCTCTGGACAAGCCATTTCTTCTCTCTCCTTTAGCTGAAGGACAAACCCAGGGAGATTAGCCCTACAGGGTTGTAGCCAGGCAGAGAGTACCAGCCCCTCCATCTCACTGTTTCCATGCCCAGAACTTTAGACTTCCCTCTTCCAAATGGAAATATCTTCCCCACGTCTGTGTCAATCTTTCAAGACTCTCACACCCACTGTTCAAATAAGACAAGCATTCAGCTTAAGACTCTTTACCGCCAACTCTAAAAGCAACAAGCACGTTTTTTCCAGATTTTTCAAGTCACAGGAAATTTATCTACCATAAGGTCAGTCAAGAGGCAGCATTTACCCAGATACTGAACAACATTATCAGAGACCAGGCAAAGTATCAAAGTAGAATCTGAAATTTGCTGGAAAATGTTTCTCTTGTATTGGCAGGCTTTATGCTGAACACAGCTACTCAGTATGCTCTCAAACACATTCCAATTGTTGCAGAAAATCAATCCCTGTGCAATAAAATGGTGGGGGGCCCAATGGAGAAATGCAAATCATCTGCAGCTCTCTGGCAAAAATAGGACAGGATAAAAGTCTTTAGTAACAGCATGGTTTGATTTTCTAATTATCCTCTTTTTATTACAATGAAGAAAGATGTTAAGGGGTTGTTATGAAGACAGATTTTGGAGCCATGCCCCTGACAGTTGCTCCTGGGCCAGCCTTGGGTGTGAAGGTAGAAGGGCAGGACAGTGCTGCAGACAGAACATAGTCCCACCACTGGTTTACTGCAGTTGGAGGAACAGTATGTTTTAGCTAACACTCAATTTCCCAGATCACTGTGTTCTTGGAGAAGGTAAAAGCACCCTTTTTTCTATTTTGAAGGGATAAGCAACAATACAGGTCTATTTCTCTTAAATACTCCTTTATTTCACCTCTCACCTTATGAATTTCCTTACAAAATAAGGCACAGCAGGGGCAGGAGTGGTAGACAATACAACCCAAATATCATACCCCAGCTCATTTTCAGCCTTGAGAGAAGTCATACAGAAAAATGAAACAATGACATTTTCAAAGAGCTTTTCCTGGATCGTAAAGAGAAGCAGATATTTTGAGAAAAATTTGAATATAGGGCCTGACCATGACCAGTTTTTACCTACTTTGACTGTTTTAACCAAAGAGAGACCAGTAGCCAGTTTAGGAGAGCTGCAAGCAGATCACATTCAAAGGGTGCAGACGTCGCAGCACAGAGATGTCACCCACTCCATCGGCCTTTGCATTTGCATCTTCTTCTGCAGTACAACCCTGCACTTCCTCAGGAACCTACCAACACATCACTCTTGTCCTCGTGAGAGGAATTCTTCCCTTCTGAAAAGGAGGGGAATTCCATTAAGAGTGAGGGAGGATCTTTGTAAACATCAGATATCTTCCACAAATGAACCCTCGGCAGTTCAGCAAAACAGGACACTCTCAGCCATAGAGCACATCTGCTCCCTGTGTGGGATGTTTACACGTGTGTCATGTTTTTATTCACAACAGTACTGTGGCAATGAGCCCGGGGCAGTTCAGGTGAATGTCAGCAACCAAGACTTCAATCAATCCAGAGACAGCAGTCATGGAAGTGAGGGAACAGATCACCACATCATTCAGACGGTGGGACACCTTTTCCTGTTTCTAGTAGAGATCTTATGACAATTAGAGATAAGCACCTTGCAGAGTGAGTAAAACAAAAAAAACCCCAAGATATGTATATTATATATATATGCAGTTTAGAAAACCACATTGTGAAAATACAGCATGCTGCATACTAACTATTGTTGCCAAGTCAAGTCTCTGTGTAAAGAAGAGAGGCTCCTACCATTCTCTTGCAAATCTCAGCAACTGAATTTAGAAGGTGTCTGGGTAATGATTCTGCAAAGGATAATGCTCAGCTGAAAAATGAGAACAGGAGTAGTACACAGAGATTTGATTTGAAAGGTTTGATATTCATTATCCAAAGTTTGTATTAAAGTACCTTTTTCAAACCAGGCCTGCCAGATGGAAATTATTTGCTCTCATACAATGTGAAAGAGAACAAAAGCAGGCTCAAGGACAAATACAGTCTCTGAAGGTACCTATAACATCAGTTTCCTGAAGTTACTGTGTATTATTGTTGTCTTTTAAACAGGCTAAAGTCTTTGTCAATCAGCTCTCTACAATCTGTGAGACTGTATGGACACTGGCCCTCCACCAGACTTTTCTACTGCTACTAGTAGTTGGGAGATGGCTTCTCCCCATTGGAGTTGAAATCACCCGGGATCAATTGTCTCAGCTGCTTCTCATGTTTGTGGGAACAGCAGCAGACATACTTGAATTTGCTAGTGAAACCTTGGACATTGAGGATGTTCGGTAAGGATTTTTTGCTGAGGTAAATAACTTGCACAGTACAAGATATTTGTGTGATGTGCAGTGCTCAGACTGGTGGAACTGCGTTTCCCGTAGGAAACAGAAGGCTACGTTCAAGGGCTCTGTGTGCCTGCTCTTGCCTTTCCCTCTGTGAAAGGCCCAAGTCCTGTGAGCTTTGTTAGGGATTACTCACGTGTTGCCAGCAGAGAAGCATGTCACCTCATCACAATAAAAGGGTTCAGAGAGCCAAACAAGCAGCAGAACTGCCAGGCAGCATCAGTTCCTACAGCTACAGGAGCTGAAACACTGGATACACAGTAAGCCTCCTTCAGGTTAATTAATTGTTTTAGATGGTCAAGGAATCAACTAGAGCTGGCCTAAGTGATTCATTATCCAAGTTGCTTCTTTGGTTATCTCATGTGTACTCCATGGTAGAACGACAAAGTGTTCGAAGATAAGAAGAAGGGGAATGGCACAGTCTGGTGTGAATTTCCAACCTCGTGATCTCTCCCAGAGAAAGTAAGCTCACCTCCCCCTCGCGCTGCTGAGAGATGAGCTGTGAACATCCGTCATAAAGAAAGAGGCATAGGAGAGGTTCATCCTCTCAAACAAATACTATTTGATTTTTTGTAAATATCATAGCAATGCTTTTAGAGCCTTTTAGAGGAAATGAGTCCTTCCCGCTTGGCAGAGAAGATTCAGGCTTGCAAGGAACTTGTAATCACTACAAGGGTAAAGATATCCCCTCTGAGCCACAGAGTCTATTCTCGTATACTTATTATTATAACATTAGCTTCAGATATTTAGTGTAATTACACAGCTGGAACACGTAAGCCTTAACAGCAAAAATTCCATACGAAAAGGTGCTTTTGTTTTCCTTAGCATTGCATCGTAAAAGCACACATCAATCAATCACTGCTTCACTCAGCCACCCTTCAAATGACATTCCAAACACTACAGGAAGCATTTTTGTGATCACATAAGGAAACTGCATCTTCATTGTTATCACTTTTTCCCCTCCCGCAGGAAGAATTACGCTCTCATAAATGCAATTCTTGCTGTATGGACCTGGAGTATGTTACAGTTTCCACTTGATCTTGCAGGTTAGTACTTACACATAGACAAGAAAAGAAAAAAATGCTTTTAAGTTTTTGCTGGTACATCTTGTGGCTGTGCACACACTACAGGCTGTACCAAGGACTTCTGGTGGAGAGGAATTTATATGACAAAAGCTTTTGAAGAAAGCTCATTGTGGTTTCTTTTGAGGAAACACTTGTTTCTGGCTAACCTCTGATCTCTCTGATAGAGCTCTACTTTCAGGAAAAGGAAAAAAGGATTGCACTATTGTATTGCTCCAGTTGCCTGTTACTGCCTTAAGCTTCACTATGTGAGTTCTCAAGTTAGATCTGGTCTATCATGGCTTGAATTTGGGTAGGTTACTAGACCCTACAGAGAGACGGGCAATTGTGAACAACAGAACAGCACAGCCAGAAGCACAGGAGAAATTACCTATTCACAGGAAACCTAAAGGACCATATGATGTTGGGACTGTACACCCTTACCTCAATCTAAAAGGCCCAGCTGTTCACCCAGCTCAGGGCTGTATTTGTCCCAGGGCAGAAAGGGCTTCTCCATGTCCAAGAAGAACAATAAAAGCTGTCTGGACCATCATCTGTTTCAACCATTTTGGCCTCCAATCACTACAAGTTTGCAACAACTATAGAAGTCCAAAAATGCATTATCCTCACTAGCATCTCATGCAAAATAGATTTCTAGGCTGACACACTAAAATAATAAATTAAAAATTCCTGGAATATTATTTTGTTCATTAGTCCTTTCTTAATGGACAGTGCTAGGCTTTGTTTCCAACAGGGAAGTTGCAAAAATATTTCAGCATTTCAGCTCAGCAGCTCATCTCCTAAAAAATCTGATGCAACCACATTTCAGATTTATCATAGCTAAAATTTCTGCTACTGGTAAAATATATTCTATTAAAAATGCATAGCACTCAGGTTTAAAAAACTCAACCAACCAAATAAAAAACATCCTATACACATAACCACCACCCAAATAAATTCAAATAGCACTTAATCTGTTCATTTTTTTCTCTAGCTGTTGCTTTTCCACTTAATTACATTTACCAGTTAAAAATTAAATTACTGAACACACATTTTCCTGAAATTACTATGGGTACAGTTTATTTTAGGCAGTTCTATACAGTTGCACAGATAGTACTTTTTGTTCAAGCATCAGAATGTTTACTCACACAGCAAACATGACGTAAAAGAAATTTTTAGGCACTTATGATTAGACGACAGCAGTGCAGTTAGGACTATTAAACAGCAATGGCACAGAAGCGTATTAAAAAATTAGCTGCTGCTGAAGCTTTGCCTAATGGACTCAGCAAATTTCTACATTTTACAACTCATTTTCCATTTGAGTCTCATCTGTTTCTCCCCCAACCCCAGCACTGACTCAAACAATAGAATTCTTTTGGCAAGTTGGAATGTTTGGCGGTTGTTACTGCATCACAAGTAGTGATGTTTTTTGAACCGGTGAAATCTCCCTGTCCAAGAGACAGGTTAATTAAGTTTCGTGCATTTTCATAAGATACAGCCATAGTTATCCCCACAAACCCTTCTGATGGTCCCTCTCTGAGCTCTACACCATAGAGAGCACGTGAGCCCACCACCACCTTTACAGCCAAGGGGAACCCGTGCATGCAAGTTCCAGCAGTTGTGTGACATTGATGCCCACAAGGCTAAGAACAAGTAACTGTGCCTCAAGTCTTACGAGGCAGACAGAAACCACATAATGCTCAATATTGCCTGGCACTGACAGGCATTATTCTTACTATGACACACGAAAAAGGCAATGGCTATCTGGTGAATCTTTTAAAAGCAAGGTCTTAGCCTGGAACAAAATGAAGTGCTACATTGAGGTGCTGCTCCTATTCAGCACAGTTGTTTTAGGTTTTTTTAAGGATGCATATTGCTCTGGCNAAAAAAAAAAAAAAAATCTGGGGAAGTTGTGAAGAATCATTAGGTGATCTATTTCTGCTTCTTGTTGTAGAAGTGTATAAATACTAGTATGTTTGAGAGATACAAAAGGGGAAGTGGTTTTTAGTCCTGTTTGCCAGACCACATAAGTGCCTCAGATGAGCTTAGTGTGTTTTGCTGAAAAACACCCCAGAAACTGGATATGCTGTATGTTGCATAGTTGACAGTTGAATGCATTTATAATCCAGGGTACCCTGTATTGTGAGTGCCCTTTAGGCCAACCCTGGCTCCACTTCACGAAGCTGTTCTAACATAACTGTTCTACTTCCAGTACAGCATATTGGCTGCAAATCAAGCGCCCCGGCCAGGCGGATCCCCAGCCTGCTGCTGTGCAGGTACAGCGCGGAACTCTGGAACATTGGGGTCAGCCTTTTCATACAGGACGGCCCCTTCTTCATTGTGCGTTCCATTCTGATGGGCCACTTCCGAATATTCAATCAGATGCTGGTGTTTTTTACAGCTAAGAATATCTTAGTTGTGACTCTACAGTTGTACCGGCTGGCAGTGATAACATTAGACTTCCGTGCTACCGTTCTGCAGAAGAGCAGGAAAGGAGAAGTCTGTTGCTGCCCATGTGAGCCTTATGAAGCTCGTGCTCATGCTACTGGTCACCAAGAGAACGAAATGAAAGAGTTTGTTGCTTTTCCTCCAAAAGAGGAATCCCAAGCTCCATCAGAAGATCACTGAGCAGTTATTGACTTGGAAGAGGTTGCATTTCCCACAGTTTCTTCAGAAGGGCTTTGCCTGTTTCTATGATCAAATACACCTTGAGTGCCTTAGTGATCTTTTCCATCAAGAGAACATTAATTTCTTCTAAATTGTAGGGGAACATTCTCAAGCAAATTCATAGAAATGGGACTTTTAAAAAATCCATTTATGTGGTGGGTTTTGACTAGTTCCATATTATATTACTCACAGGGATTTTGTAGCCATAGTTTGTAGTATCAAGAAAGGTTGGGAGCACTAACAAGTTTGGTTATTACCATTGGCGGCACTGTGCTGACCTATGTACTTGCATGTGTTCAAGTAGAAGGACAAGCCTGTCCTTTATGGGAAGCTCAAAAGCATTGAGCTCTACCAGAATGGTTGGGCTATAGCTACAGTGTGATGAACAATACATTCACCATGCACAGGAGCAACTTCAGCAGCAACAACTGTGCGGGCGTGTTACTGCTGTTACTGTGACATGGGAACACTCTTCATGCCGGGAATTTAAGAAAACCTTCTTCAGATGTTACCTCATCTTTGGCTGGATTCAGTTAAGAACTATGCAACACCATGAAACTGCATACAAAAGACTCTTATGACCTGCATGGTCTGAATAACCTAAACCTTAACAAAACAAAAAAAGCAGTCCCCTGGATCATTAGAAGATAACTGCATTTGCTACAGGCATTTTCTACAGAGTTGCTTGCCTTTCTATTTCTGCTGGTTAGAACACACACGCACAGTACACACACGGACAAAACCTCACCAAAATATTTGTAAATACTATTTTTCCCTCTTGATTTTACTGTTCTTACAGTTGAGACAGTTTTTTAAATGTCTCCGTTTCGTATGATTTTTAGAAGTGGCCTGACCCAGACATATAGTCTCTCCAGAAAGAAGATGGCACTGCTGCTCAAGGCAATCTAAGCCAAAGGATTCAGGCATGCACTCCATGTTTCATAAAGCACCACAAGCTCCCATGAAATAACTGGAGAGATTGTTTGGTCTGGTAAGTGTGAAGATCCATTTTTAAGAAATGGCTAATAATTAATAATTTACTACTTTCACATTTGGAGTGAACATCCTGGGCCCTAATTTCTCCCAAGAGCACACCTGAGATCAGTGTAAGACCACTGACTTTGCTGGACTTAGCTTAGAGAAGCTGAAAGTAAGATGTGATTTTTGAAAGTCTGCCTAAAACTTATATTCTCACAGAAAATGGCAGGTGCTTTTATAGATTTCTGCATCCATTCTGAAAGAGAGCAGAAAAGCATTTAGAGTGACCTAATTAAGGTAATTTCCCATATTAAAAATACCCAATTAAACCTTTTTTTCTAAAGCCTCAGCTATCTAAAACCAGAATCTGGTTTCAGGAATGAATAAAAGTGTTTCTACCATCACTGCAGTAGTCATATACTTATTTACCCACAGCCTGATAAGCAACAACACATTTATTCTTTGAAAGATGAACCTGTTTAAAAGAAGTCCAAACACCAAAGATACGAACATGTGTTTCTACTTGTGCGTTCTTCTTGTTCTATGCAGGATAAGACCCTTCCATTATGAAACAAGAAAATGCACAGCCATAAGGAAGTATCATATACTTCACAGCCCTTCCTACCATTTATACAGTAGTAATAATGTGCAATGCTTCCTTCTCTCCTTATTTTCAGCCTTTTCCCAGTAGCAATTTTTAAAAGCTAATCACTACTTCCATGGTGTTGTGAGGTAGACATATGGAGAGTGGAATGCAACTTCATTTAGGATTTTAATTCAAGTCTAGAGGTAAAAAAGTGACAGCTCTGATGACGAGCTGTGCTGTCTAAAACCTTTCACACTGGGATGAATTTAGAATCAGTTGGTAGAACCGCAACACAGCTCTTCCTTGTGGTTGCAAGCCAGGACTACTCGATTCATTTTGAGTTTACCACTTGCTGATATAGTAATTATCCTGTTAAAAGGATCACTGCTAATTAATTTGGAGTGTACTGAGCTTGCTAGAACATCATTCTAAATTCATCAGCACAAAAATTGCAGGATGTACTTTTTTTAAACTCGCTGTCTATTTAAAGTCTTCGTTCAGCAACAAACTGCCTACGACACTCAGCCTGCAGCAAATGCAAGATCCCCTGGGGTCATCAGTACAGAGACTGGTTACAGCAGAAATATTTCACAGCAAACTCTATTTCCTGGTCTTCAGGCTGTTCAATTTTAAACAGCAGTAAAGCTTCTAATCACATTTATGGTGGGAAGAACTCACTCCAGTGTTAGGTGGTTACGACGAGATCCCATCCTCTTTCACTCACAGACAAAATAGGCTAGATCCTTTTCACGTTTACAATAGACTAGATCTGGACTTCCCTTTTCCTCCCTGCTATTGCAGTGATGGCAGTCAGATTGCTTAAAACCAAAAGAGAACCCAGACTGACAAAGCAGTAGTATAAATTCCCAGTTGGCTACAGAGAGGAATCACATATACCCGGTAGCAGCAGGAGTGACATGCAGCTCCCTCTACTTCACTGAGAAGCCTGGAAATGGCAATTAAGAATTCTAGTAACTTGTATGTTTCGGGCAGAGCAGCAAACTCCAGTTGCAAGCCCTCCCCAGTTTCCTGTTGCAAATGTTTGGAGCAGGACTGCAGCCCTGAGTTTTGCAGCAGGCTGCTGAAGGCAGCTGAAGCAGCAGCTGCCTGTGGGGAGCCCTCATGCCATCCCACATCCTTCCAGAGCTCTGCATCAGGCAAGAGGTACAATGGGGTCCCTTGAAGATCTGCCAGCATCCGTGGTGTACCCAGAGATGTCACGCTTGCTGTACAGGAAAAGCTGCAGTAAACCTTCAGATGCGGAAAAGTCAAGCCTCCAAAATGGAAGAATTTCAGAACATTTATCTTAACCATTATTTACTCGAGTCAGGAGAGCACATTACTAAATCTGTTCTGCAAATAGATATCTGGCCATTTACTGTTATTTATTCTGGTTGTTTCTGCCTTGTCCTTTTAGATTGTTCCATATTAAACCTCACTAAAATGTTTTGCCACTTGTCTTTTCCTGAGCTAGAATGCATTCCTCCTTTCCTTTGGACATTGGTTCAAATAAGATCATAGCCCTGAGCAAGAAAAACAAACAACAGCGATGATTTTATTGCATTTCTGTTGGTATTTGTACTGTACCATGTTCTCTGTGACCATGTGGAAATGGAAGAAAATGTGCAATTACTTTTAAAAAATTCCAACAGCATTTTGCAAATAAAAGGCAGTTACCTCAGGCATAGCTGCCAATTTATTATGTGAGAGCTGACTGTTATATGTTCCTATTAATTATATCTTCCACATGCTGCTTTTCCTTTCCATGCTTCGTAAGTTAATTACTTAGGCCAGATTCTGACTGCTGCCATTGCTTTGAAAACCCACAGCAACTGCAGCTAAATTCACTCCGTTCTGGATAGGTTCTTCTTTATTCAGAGCCTTTGCCTCCAAGTATGCAGGGCACAGTGCAATTCCCAAGAGGATGTGTTTAATACCTGCACACAGGAGGCATTTCAAATACACACACAAATATATACATGCATTTAGATACCCTGACACACACCTGGCAATGCCCAATATACGCCTTTTATTTCTGTAATAATCTGTGAGACTGCCAATAAGAACACTCTGCAGATGCCTCTAAAACACTTACAAAAAGCTCCTAGCATTACAAGTATCTTGAAACTTAAATACTAAGCATACCATACTCTGAAAAATATACTAATTAAAAAATTAAAAATCAAGTTCCCTGGAATATATTTTTTCCATGCAGATTTCCTCAGTAGAATAAAATGTACCAAATCATTATTTTCCCCTCAAAAATAAAGTTTTTTAGGTGAGCATTAGAACATAACACCAGCACAAGGCGTTTAAAACTGCACAAGGCTGTTTCTCTGATGTTGTGTCAATAGAAAATAGGGAAGCTTTGAAAGCAGCAGGTTGCAGAGTCCCTGGCCCTCTGTCTTGGGATTCAGTTTTTCCACTTTTTTCACACTGTTACATGAGGAAGGAAGTCTCTCCTTCCTTATGAGAGGAAAGAAAACATCATTCCTAATCTGTAATTGTGAGGCAACAAAAACGGGTGACAGTGGCAAAAGAAGCAGAGATGTCTGCCCAAGATTGGTCATTTCACCAGCAGGGAAATACAGCAGTACAGACCCCTAATGGAACAGATACTAATGACTGAGCTAACCACACATGAGCTGTGTTCTGAAAACCTTTCAGAGCCAGCACAGGAAGGGTTCTCAACAGCCAGTTCCACTCCAATATCTCCACCAAGGTGCTAGGACAGGAATTCCAGTGATCCCAAGTTTGTCTTGAAGGTAACCCTAAAATCCTCTGTGCAAACTTCCTAATTTGGTCTCCTTTGGGTTGTGCCTTTTCCCTTCAGATTGGGCAAAAGAGGTGGGAGTGAAAGCAGTGTAACTATAAAAAAACCTTGATTTGTCAACTTAAACCCTTACCTCACCCTCTACATACTGCTCTTTGCTCATCCACATTTCCGCCTGCTTTCTGGGCCCACCTTCCAGATCTCAGCACACAGACAAAACATGCTAAACACTGCACCTCCCACTGCTGCCTGTGAAAGCCTTTACGCAAGCACACAAGAATTCAGGCCAAAGATTAGGAAGAGCCAAACCTATTTCTTCCTGTTAAAGATGAAAGCTATCTACAGCTGCCAAAGTGTTTCCTCCATTTGTTTGTAGCCTACTACAGGGAGAAGAATCTCTTCCTGAGTAGTGTCTCTGTGAAGGACTAACTTATTGAAACAGCAGCATCATTTCCTGTAGCCCTGTGGATTATTATCTCTTTCAAACTATTGCAAGGTCACACAAAGTTTGAAATGAGATTGTCAGGCTGTAGGTAAAGATAACAGAGTTGAAGGGTGGTACAATATAAAAGTGACGCCCTAACCCAGCATTTCTAATTTTGGGAGATGGGAAAGACCTCCAAGCCAAGTAAAGCAGGTCTGCATGAATAGCATCTGTAATAGCAGCTTGGAAGAGCTGAACTAAAAATTGCTCTAAAATCTTCAGTCTCCTATACATCTAACTAACATTATCCTAAAAAAATCATACAGAAGAGTATAACCACAACTAACACCTAGGCCTCACAGAAGACTCCAGAAGAACATTGGAATAGATTTACAGTGTAAAAAAATCTGGCTGAGTGTTGCTGTTCTTTCATTTTATATTATTCTGAATAAACTGATGCTTCACATTTGAAGAATGTGTTGGGCTTAATTTTATCTGACATCCTGCCTAAGTGCTTCACCATTTCAGTCCCCTGATAGAATTCACAAAAAGCTTGTCTTTCACAACAAACTTGGTAGAAGCCTTGTTGGAGCATCTTTCAGGATTGCAAGAGACAATAGTATGCCCAGCAACTGCAGCACATGAACCGAGACAGCTGTCAGACACTATAACTCACTGCAGGCCTAATCCTGCCTTCAGTAAGCATTCACAATGCCACTGCTGAAGAGCACTAGTGTGTCTGTAGTATTACTAGAGAAACATAAAGACAAGGCTCATTTTCTCAGGCAACCAATTAGAACATTCAAAAAGCACTTTCCAGAAAGATTTATCGCAACTGCCAAACTAAAATATTTTACTCATTAGAGGTCAGCTCGGAAGCTGTTAGAGTTCTCCCTCACTCTGGGAGGTGGCTTTCTTCTTGTCCTTTCTCCATCCAGATTTCACATTGAGGTGAAATCTAGTTGTCCTAATCCAGTAACAAACCAATACAAGTTAACATTCTGCCTTAGGAGCTGCATATCAAGTCTAACTTAAAATTTAACCTCCATTGTGGCAGAAAAGAAAAAATTATTTTGTGTTTTAATCCAAGAAATACTAATTCATTTAAAAAAACTCTTACATGCAGAAAAAGGAGAGAATTCATAAGTAAGATTTGCCACAGGGGTAGCCTGAAGCCATATGCCAGCAAGTTATTCTGCTTGTATATTATGAGAATTTTTATCCATCTAATCAATAAGAAATGAGTAGTTACTATGGCAATTTCTACACTACAAGGTACTTGTGCTGCAGTAGAGTATGTTCTAGAAGGACAAATACACTTGCCACTCTGTTATGTAAATTTTTGCACCTTTTACAGTGTTGCAGTACAGTGTGTAAGCTCGAGAACAGTGAGAAGGACAAGGTGAGAAGAATAAAATGAGCTAAAATATAGTGGTGGTTATAAAGGATGGCTTGGGACTTCTTAAGTGACAATAACAGATACCAGGTTAGAGCAATTCACAAACGTTCAAACAAATCAAGCAGCGATTTTGCAGATCTTTATTTGAAATCATGTATAATGAAACTAAGATTTCACTACTGCATTTCCTTGATTACCCTCCTCCAAGTTTAACTAATGGGGCTAGAGAGTAGTCTTCCTTATGCCACCATCAATTCATACTAATATTGCTTTCAGAGGATAGCAATACACTGCAGCAGCCTGATTACAACAAATGTATTCCTTTAGAGCACAATACTCAATAACCCTGTAGGGACTGCTGACACTTACAGAGAACAAGCATAAAAATGCACTCTCAAAATACAGAATACTGTAATAGGACCATAGGGTTCTTCTAAAGGTTTGAAAATAATTGCTCCCAATCATCTTTATGAAATACATGGAGAAAATACATATGCCTCACAGAAAATATTTATCACAATTCCATCATCTTATATTTTGCAGTTTTAATTTTCCTCCTACATTTCTTCAATATATTATCCTTTTTCAGGTAATGGAACAAATGGGAAGTGACAAAGGCTGAGGAGAAACCTAAACCCTACAGAGGTGGGCAGTTCCCTGCGAGAGCTCAGACAGGGATAGATGCCACGGCTGCATATGGAGACAAATTAAAGCTCACCACAACTGCTGAAGATGGGCCAATGATTGTAGCACAAACCTGTCGCAAAACATGGTTGGGAGAGAAGCCTGGGTAAATTAGCATGTGGACAACTTCACATGGGAGAAACAGCCATACATGAATGCAGGGGTCTAAGGACACTTTGAAGCCCCCACTGGCTTCTCCTAGAATCCATACACATACAAAGTTACAAGTGGGTATTTCTGGCAAATAGATGCGCCCAAGAGATGTTTAGATTTCGATGCCCATTTTCGAAATGAACAGTGCTGAGAACTTAAAGCTTGTATGACTAAAGGTACTGGGTTCCTTTCCACAGGATTCAGATGCAACTCTGTTTTCACTCATATAATATTACTGACTCTAAAGTTACATTATAAAGAAACACTAATTCCTATATCAGAAGGCTCTGAGCTTCACTGTAGTAACAAAGACATACCCCAAAACCTCACAGGTAGATTATAATTAAAAGAAGCAAGAAGTATAACCCACAATATCATGTAGGTTCAAAACACATCTTTGAAGTGGGACAATGCCTTTGAAATCTGAGAAGAATTGACTAAAGAGAGGCCCTACATCAAAAGATGATAAACTTAGGCAAATCTCGTGAAGGCTGGGAAGTTAAATGATAGTTGTCTATCACAGGCCAAGAAAACACTGAGGTAATGGATAAACACGCAGACAGAAATCCAAATCTCTAGCACTGCACAAAGGAAAAGCTGTTAAATTAGATGGGCTGCCTAGTGAGCTTACCCTACACACACCATTATGAAGGAGCACACTGAGAGGCTGGGCTGCTTCTGGAGAAGACACATAGCCTTCACACTCTGCCTGCAGCTTATGTATCACATTTAGCCACTTGAAATTAAGACTGTGTCTGGACACAGTTTTCTAGGACTCTGGAAAGGATTCACAATTGGACAAGAAGGGTGTTTAAAAGGGCTCTTTGTGTTCTCCCAACTCTGTTACCTCAACAGCACACCCATGATTTCAAGCCCATTTCCTTATTAAAAAGAACCAGCTACATCGCTTTTTCCACTGCAGAAAGAGGGCATGAAACACAAGAGGTGGACTGACCTAGAGACAGTCAACATCATAAAACTAGACTTGGAAAAGTCTTTATTCTCACCTCTCAGAAGTTTACTGAGGTCCTTAAAGCCACAGAGCACTTCCTCAGAAATACCATGTGACACAGCTACCAATATCGTAGTCAGAAGTTACAGTATTTCCCTTCAGTTCGTTAGCTGGATATAGGAAATAATATCCTTCTGAAATTAAGAAGGACATAGAAGAGAAGATTTTTATTCTTTCTTCCAGAAAAATGCTAAGGCTTGTGTTTTAAATGTCTGTGTCTGTAGATGGAATGTTGTACATGAAGCCTCTTAATTTGATACCTCCTTTAAAAAAATTCTTCAGCTGATGACATTTTAATTTGCACCAAATGTTTTTGCGTCTTCCCCCATACTGCTCATCCTAGACAGAACTTTGTTAGAGCAAGTTGTCCTTTTAGCCAGCTCTGCAGCCAAGGTTCCCTTTAAAGCAGTGAAAATGGAAAAACACGTGGCCTGTAAGGAAACACAACAGGAACTGACTACACATCTAAGCTACTTCTTGAGAAGTGGCTTTTCCATGGAAGTGTTTCCAATAACGAACTTCAGCAAATTTCCATTTTGCTATTTAAAGGGCCTGGCACTGTAGTTTCAACAGATGTGCCATAACACCAACTATTCACATCACATGAAAACCAAACCTTTGTAGAAAAGCAACTTCATTGTACTTCACTGACAAAACTGGTGCCTACTAGGAACTAGAAAAAGCAGTATTTTCCCCACTGAATGGTTAGGTCTTAAAAGAAAAGGTCTGAAGCAGATCAGCCACTCTTGGATCTCCAAGACAGTAAAGCCAAGACAGAGCATAAAACATGTCCTGTGGTTATAAAACACCATGAGCTCTCCACTTTCAGTATATTTCACTCCCTACATTCCCATTATCTAATTTCTATTGTATAATATCCTATTTATAGACTTCAGGATCTTTTCTGGTTACTTTATTGTCATCAGAAACAATTGCTTCTGCTTGCACTACTTCCTTACCTCAGATTTATACTGCCCTCACAGTCTCTAGAAAAAACACAACAGACAATCGATCAACAACCCATCCCCACAAGAGATAACCCACAGTTTCATCGTGTGGTGAGGAGTTAGCAACACAGCTGTCATAAGCACCTTACAAGATCACAGGTCTAAGCAGAAGCAAAGACAATATTAAACATTACACTCAAATTACAGCATGAAGGGATTTATCCTAGGATGAGTCACTCTCAACAGTTTAATGGAAAGTAGGATCTTGCACTGTACAAGCGTTTATAAAAGAAAACAGATTTAAAAAACAGAAGAAAAAAGAAGTCCTTCACTGAGGCATAGTGGCAGGAGTAGTTAATTCTCTTCATTCTAACCTTCTTCTTTGTCCCATGAGATTACTTTCATCCCCTTGCTCCTACACAGCTTGGTTCCAAGGAGCTGCATGGACAAGGATCCCCTGTTACTACTTTTATGAAAGATAGGCCTCAAAATAAAAAGAAACTGAAAATAGAAGTGAGTAAATGCCACTGCATTTCCCTGCAGTTGGGAACACCAGTTAAAGGGAACAGAAGATGCTGCACAGGCACCCTTGCGCCGGTGGAATGCAGCATTACCATAACTGGAGATACTGCTTTGTTGGGAGAAGGAAAGTGTCACATGGACATGGAAAAAGGGATGGCACCACAGGGAGGTTCACTCAGCTACGCACAAAAACATGCAGCTAAACCCTTTGCCTGCACATTTCAAGGGAACAGTGAGGGACCACGTTTTCGTCAAAAGCTTAGTAACATTTCAGATAAAATTAAATGTCATTTGGAAGTACTTTGCTTATACATAGAACTATTGGAATGAGGCCACAGGCACTGGGAGGAAAGCAGGGAGAGCAAAAGGGTACTCAGTTAGAAGCAGGGCATGCATTTACACCTTACTCTGGGGCAGGCAGCGATCCTGGTTAACCCCAGTGTTACCACAATCAAATGCTTCCTCTAACAACTTTGCCACAATTTTGCACAGCCATGGAATAACATACATGTCTTCATACCACACACCTTTCATGTGGTAAAAGACAGGCAGGATTCATCACTTGTACTTATGATGCCCTTGCTTTCAATTGTCCTGTAAATAGGAAATCTGCTGATAATCCTTCAGGGCAGACTCAAAAAAGGACAAAGTCCCATTAGAAGGGGTTACCTTCCTCTCTCTACTGCACTCAAGATACAAATGAATCCTCCTAAATCAGCCAACTCAGCAAATGGTGAGCTACTGCTTGGTCTTCCCTTCTCCTTACTGTGGGACTATACATGTTATGATGAATATCTTTCTGAGTCTGCCTTGACCAAAGGCATAGGAAAACTTTACAAAATAACCAGTGTCTGAATTCATAACTTTATTACCAACACAGGAGAGCAGAACACATTCTTACCACATCAAGGCAGCTCACTTTATATCTAAGAGCCCAAGCATACATAAAAACACATAGACACCCAACCTTACCTAAGACCCAACCTGCAACAGGAAGTTTATACCCTCCCAGCTGCCAGTTCACTAAGCCCCTCCCTTCCTCCTTGCAGCTCCCGGGGCTCACCTGGGGGCTGTTGGAGGCTCCGTGGTTCAATTCAGCAGAAACCCAAGCAGCAGAGGCCGGGGAAAGGAGGCGCTGTGCGTTGCTGCATAAACTCAGCTGTGCTGCCTTACTGCCTGATAAATGACAAGTCACATAACCTAACTGGAAAGAGTCAGATCAGGAAGCTGTTTCTGTACTTAACTGCTGAACAACGAGGCTTGCATTTAGTGGATCATTACTGACTTGAAGCTCTCTTTTCTCTGTTGCTAACCCCCACAATATGCAGGACGATTATCCAAGGCTATATCAGTCCGGTGCATAACAGAACAAAACAGCAGAAAGCTCTTCAGATTTGCCTTCACTTGGAAAACGTCCCAGGAAGGACAAACAGCAGTGGCTGGATTCTTTTCTGGTTTAAGTGGAATAGGTCAATTCAAAATAGGTGCTTACAACCGGAACAAGAGACTATGAGATACTGATGAGAAAATGGAGTAGAGGACAGACCAAAGAGAAATGAACCGTTTCCCCAAGTAGAAAACGGCAGCTCTGCCAGTTTTCCTTTGTCTTCTCCATGTCTCTGTATTCCCTTAATAACAAAGAGGATTGGGATCCCACATGGTGGTGACAGTGAAGATCTCTTTGGCCTCATCCACTTTGGGCTCTGACTGCAT
Organism: Ifrita kowaldi; assembly: GCA_013398055.1. Taxonomy (NCBI): domain Eukaryota; kingdom Metazoa; phylum Chordata; class Aves; order Passeriformes; family Cinclosomatidae; genus Ifrita; species Ifrita kowaldi. The sequence goes on along the minus strand of VZRS01005773.1, from coordinate 459,816 downwards.
TCAAATATGTCTGGAAAAAGGATTAACTAGCACTGCCAGGTTGGCTTGTGGGCAGAAGGAAAAAAAAATGCATTAAATTACCATTTTAGAGACAGGTCTGAGACTTAAAAGAATTTTTCTATGCTGACTTAGGGTCCCCACTTTTCTTTGGCATTTTTTACAAGATACAAAGCTCCTTAGGGCTCCATAGCTTGCCTGAATCTCAAGTGATTAATCTAGTTTTCTATTTGTCTATATTCATATTTTCAGCCACAGTGAAAGGAAGACAATAGAGGCTGGATATGAAGAGCACAAACACAGCTGTGTAGTCAGGCTCTTCTAAAATCATCCCAGTCTGTCAGGCCATAGATCCAGAACAGTCAGCAGTGGACAGTTTCCGATTCATGCTGCCCTATGACTACAACAGCATATCAAGTGGCCCCTCATGTTTGGATAAACATGAGTTTTGCTGAAGATCAATGATCATTTCTGACAGTCATTAATTATATAAAGGACAGGGTGTTGTGCCTCTCAGCCGCCAACTTCTCTGGTTGTGACAGACTTTGGTATTATAATTATCTTTACTCGTCTCTGCAAATAGACCACTTTTCATTTGGAGACTACAGACTTTTTGCACAATTTCTTCATTCACTTGAGTTTCAAGAAATGGATCTGTCATTTATTGTGCTTAATCTATCAATTAATCAAAATTCCTTTGTATTGCAATATACTGAACCAAGATTTAGCACTTGGTCTAACATCCCCAGTCTCACTGTGACTGTTACCATAGAAGACCAAGTCTAGGCCTGGGCCCCCAGTGTTCAGTAAACTACAAGTGCAAATAAAAAAGTGTTGTTATTCCTTCTCCTGCACCTCTACCAGCAAGCAATCTTCCGGTCTGTTACAAGCATGCCAGCAGAAATGCTTGTTGAAGTGCTGTACATAATGGTAACTGCATCTTCTCCATTCCAGAGCGCAGAACTTCATCTGCAGACCCAGGTGACCAAAGGGAGGGAACCTGGGGGAGAGCCTGGTAGCCAAACATGTGAGTCTCTGTACCTCTTGGTTCACTTGTTAGAAAGCTATGAGTTCCAGTGTGAAGCACAGCAGAGCAACGCTAAATAGAAACTACCTCAGAGGTTTTCAGAGCATGACAGGATCAGACCTGTTACAACTCACAGCCAATCATAATGGTTACACACCTTCCTCAAATTCTTTGCAGCAAGAAAATGGCAACCCCTCAGGTTGGCTGACAGCCATGGGGACCTCTGTCTATCATTCCATGTATCATTCTTGATTTGTTCAAGCTGACTGTCAAAGATTCATGCAGTATCCAAGATGACTCATTAATTGCTGTCCAAATGTTTCCAACATTGGTTGTCTGAGAAAAAGAACGTGTGAAAAATCTTCATCTAAGTGAGCTGAACTAAAAAGCAATGTAGTTATTAGTAAAAGCAGCAAAGTGTCATGATAAGACACTTATCTCATTTAGAACATGAGATTACATCAGCCACCATACCATTTGCCCCTAAAAACCAGCAATGTAATGCAGCTCAAGTCAGCATACACATAAATCTAAATGTGGCTAATCACATTAGTCTGTCCACACAAAATCAAATTACCTATGACTAATACTAACACAGATGAAACTGAGGAAAATTATTTGTAGTGCAATATGAGCATCTCTTTGGGCTGCACTCAGTTTCTCACTGGTTTGGAAGTGAGGATGGTAAGAAAAATAGGACCCTTATGCTCAGCAAGGCTGAAAGCTCAGCAAGCACACACAGGAAGAAATTATTTTGCCAAAAGACAAATTGTTCAATATTTTGCAAATATTGTTTTGCCCCCTGAAGGACAGTTATTTGGTTTGATACATTCCCATGATCTCCAGGGAGCTGCACAGAAACAAAGGTGCAGATAAATACAGAGAGAACAGTAATGAAGTCAGATGTCCTGCGGTACTGATGATGTGCTTTCGGGACACAAAGTAACTACTTCTAGCAGCATTTTACTCAGTAGTCATAGACACAGTTCAGAAGTAGAAAATTGGAGATGTCTGTGAAAAGGCCTAAAAAAGCTGTAACAATTGACACCATCCAAGTGTGTGGCTGACCATACAACCATGACCTCATTAAACACTTCAGGGAAGGGCTACCAGGTGCGTTTCCTAGAGGTGAATATTTCAGGTAGAGGGACACATACCAAGTGGTTACAAAGATCTAATGCTTCCTGAACACACATCAGCACCACTGTGGGAAATTGCTGTGTAGGGAAGGAGTATCCCCAGCTAGTCATGCATTGTGGTGCTGGGGATATTAGTGACTACCTTAGGATGTGTGATTAAAACATTACACTTTTTCTACTTGTAGGTATTAAGAAAGAAAGAAGGTTCCCAGCCTCCTCATTATAGCACACAGAAAGTACAATTTGATGCCACATATATTACCCACATAAAGTAGCCTTAGGAAGCAACCACAGATCCCGTGACAAATGCATGTTATGCCAGAGACACGGTCTAGTTCAGCAGGCTTTTCCTTGTCTGAGCTGTACTGAACAAATGAACCCTTCCAAACTGTCTGGGAAATAATGACCTCACACCTCTTCAAGCTACACAGGCATTAATGTAGAGGCAAGGAGAGATGACCAGGATGGCTTGAAATTTACACCAACGTCAAAATTAGTTCAAGCAGGAACTAGAAATCAGGACAGATGACTGCACCCATGTAAGACGTCTTCTTTCTAAGGCCAGGAACAGAGAGAAATGTCCTAGAGCATCTGAGCTGGATAAACCATTTTCCAGTACTCTTCTGAATAAAACACAGTGAAATGGACTGCCTCTAGAGAAACTGAGATGTAGATTGAGTACCAGCCAATAGTATATGTTTATAAGCAACAGCCTGATTCAGCCAAAGAATTCTTTTTGGGTATTTTTGTTGTTTAAGTGAAGAAGAGAGAAGCTACTGGCAGCCTGCCATTGTAATGTGATATCTTGGCAGGAAAACACTTTGTGTTATATCACAACCATATGGTGGTGGAAAAGATTTTTTCTATTAAGTTTCTGTAATAATCCATTCCCGTTTTTAATGCAGCCTTTCGGCATAAGAAGAATCTGTTTGCTTCTCTGTTCTGTCACTGGAGTTGTTAATGTATGACTACACTTTTACACCTAATAATGGCAAACATTAAAACATCACATTTTCAGAGGTACAATTACCTCTTCTGTTGTGAAAAGGTAAATGAGCCCACTGATGGAATGGAGCTTCTGTGAAGAGATAACCCTGGTTCCCCATAGGATGGCACTAATTATTTTTTTTTACTTTAATGGATGAGAATACTCAAGTAGGTATCATTAAATGAGGTCTGGCATTCTTTGGTAACACAGGAAACAGGAAGATGTGTGGGAAGTTGTCACTTGCATTTCTGTCTTCAGCAGCTCAGCTCCATTTTAAGAACAGCAACAATAAATAGATTTCCTCAGGTATCTTCCTATTGCTAGTAGAAACTCAGAGCAAGTGAATGCTATAGGCAACTGAATTTTTCACACATTCTTAGGACAGGTTCCTGCTCTGGCCTAGCTGACTTTCTCCCTCAACATGTCTAGAAATCAGCAGGTAGAAACATTAGTGAATTCAAATTTTTTAGATTCGTAAGTCTGCGCTTTGGCTTTCCTGTTGGGATAAGTCTTTTATCAGTATGAGGCTACAAATGAGCTTTTGGCATATGAACACTCCCCAGAATCCAGTAGCAAGCATGTTTTTACTATTCTGCTCATGTTTCCAACTTTTGCAGTCTTCTATCTTTGCAACACAAAAATGAATAAAAGTACACAGAATTTCTTTTCCATTACCGGTAATCCAAACACCACCACAATCACTTTTGCAATCAGCTTTTTTGCCAAGGAAGCTGAAATACAAGATAAGACACAGAGGTACTTATCTAACAAAGTTTTTTCCAGCACAGCAAATAAATTTCCATTAAGGGTTCCTGAGGCAGATCCCTGCAGGATCCGTGTTCGGAACACATGATACCCCTGCAGCTCGCTCTTGCCCAGACAACTCTGCTTGTACTCCCAGGAGTGCGTAGAGCAGTGGATGGGTGGCTGGACTATGCCTCTTCACTAAAGTTCTTTGGCCCTGTATGGCTACACTGAAGCACAATAATGAATGAAATAATGCCCCAAACACTTTCAGGTGGTTGAATATGAACATATCTGGAGCTAGGCAGACAGAATGGTTTCTGGCATGTTTCTGCCCCATGTGAAGTAGTATTCTCCCCTACAGCCCCAAGGTGGGTGTTAGAGCCATGATGTCCCAGGAGCTGTCCCCAACCAGCAGGAGGAGGCTGGGAGGAGGCCTCCCAGGCCTCCCCAACCCTTGGAAGCCCAGAAAGTTTCCAAGGATGATCATTTGCTGTTCCATGCTGGCAATCCTCAAGGCCTTGATATTTTCATAATTTCTAAGAGATTTGATTTAGTAGAAAACATGTAAACTAAGCAATTCCCATTGATTTCAACTCTGATGTCAAGAATGAGTTGCACTCCATGAATGAAAGGAACTAAGTCTGGCCCACATTTGAATTTGCCCCAAGTCCTTCATGATATTGTTGTGATTTGGATGCCTACAAAAACCAGATGACAACAGAAATACTGAACTCTGGAATGAAAACCCATAGGGAGGAGTTTGTGAGAAAATGATAGAAAATTCAACTGCTGTGACTTGCATGATGGCAGCGCTGAAGTTTCTGCATGAAGCGTTACCAGGGCAGGTGCAGATATGACGCGATTTCAACCAGTGGTCCATAAATTACCCACATGTAAAAATTCAATTTGCTCTACTTTCATATACTTTATTGCAATTCTTGGTACATAACAACCTAAGAGGTTTCTCTTTATGGCATTGAGCATATGAATGTTATAAAAAAATGTTTACAGCAAAATATCCTCAAGAATTGTTTACATTACTGTCAGCTCTTTTGAGACACTTCGACTAACCCTGTCTTTAGGGATTTTCCTTGTTAAAAATGTCCATGCCCCTTGATAAAGCCCTTCACACTTTAGCCAGAGAAACCACATTTTGCTAATATGATGTATTTTTGACTGACAGCATAGTTTTCAGCCTTTAAAAATATCCATATGCAGTAGTCAAAACATAGCGTGCCTGCAGCCCCTTGGAATCTTAATTCCAAGTCTGTCTAACTTCCTGTCAAAACTTACAGAGTAAGCAGTAATCAGAAGGATCTACTGTGAGAAAGAGCTAGTTTTGCAGGATCCAGTGAGGCAAAAGCAAAGGAGGTGATCTTCTATTTTTACATAGCACAATTGCAAAACAAACAGTTCAGCCTCAAAGCAACAAATCTGAATTGGTCATGGTATAGCTCAGTGGAGAATAAATACACTCTGAAAAGTAAATGAGAGATGAAAGAAAGACTTGACTGTAATTTACATTTGTTAATATGGAAATTATGAAAATAAGTAAATGCTTATAAAAATACATTAATAGAATTCACCCAGATTTACAGTTGGAATTTGATTCTGTCATTCTTTCTCATATATAATCCAACAGAGCTCAAGCTGCCTAAAAATGCACCAATATTTCAGTGACACTGCTGCCTGCTCTGCCTAGTCATGAACAGCCACTGTGCCAGTGAATGGGGCTCCAGCACTAAGTGGCCCAGGAGGAGGAGCACAGGCTTCCTCTGCCTTAACCACCAACCATACCTTCAAGCCAGGATCCCCTGAGTAAAGCTTTGAATTCTGCAGACCTTATTACCAGCTCTTTCCAAGCCTTTGCTTGCAAGTCAGCCATAAATAACATGGAGAGTTTGCAACTGTTCCTGTTGAGATCAGAGGTGAAATTTGCTTAAACTTTGCTGCTTCTGGGTGTGTAATGGTATGTGGGATGTGGGTGCACTCCAGAATGGCTACAGCAATATAGCAGCTCATGACTCCCACTTGAGATCTCTGGAGAGGTAAACTGGCATCTCTAGACCAGGTCACAGGTATAAAGGGAAATGCAAACCCACTTCATTCCAGAGATGACCAGATCGAGACATGGTCACTCAGAATGTCCCTGGGCACACGTGCACAGGGAAGGGAGCAGGCCTGAGACAGCAGGGTAGCATGGCAGCACGCCTGTCTGCATAAGAGACGAGACAGATTTGTTCAACTTGTACTATGCCTGAGAGCAACTAATTGTCTCCTTGTGTTCATTACATACTCTCTTCTCTTTATGTGAAAATGATCATTCTGACCTGCAGAAAAATGTTTAATTATTACTCAGTTTCATGGTCACAGCATCAAGTTTTTTCAAAGATGCCTTACAAACTGAGAACAAAAAAAAAAAAAGGAAAAGAAAAAGCCCTGTTACCTAAGAGCCTATTGAAATTCTTCAAGTCTCTGGGCATGCATTATGTATTCACCAAGTTTGCTGCTGGTGATGTAAGTTAGAAATTCTCCTGCTGGTTTTGATTACAGCTGCAGAGTCACAGATTTGAACACCAGTAGACAATCATTCTTCTGAGCCTGCACATAAATATAAAATGTTTCCTTTTTCCTTATCTCATAAACCTTCCACTATGATTACTTCAAAATGAATTCCTGTTTTCTTCAGATTTTCTCTACTTATCGTGTTACAATTAACAAAACGTATTCCATCCAACAAAGCTATGTTATTTGCATATTCAAAGGTCACCATTCAGGTTAAAGTTATTTAACTATGAAAGAGATGATAATTTCACAATCTTTTTTAATGCAGATAAAATACAAAATTACCTCTGGGTTTTTAATTTGCACATTTACAGACACACGATAAAGAGTTTTACGATAATGGTATAAGCAGCATAACGAACTTTCAATTAGGCTGTGACAGCTCTTCCCTCTAGTCTTTGCATTGTCGTTTTATTATTTAAAACACTGTCATCTCTTTAAGGGAGTAACAAAGAATATGACTTACTGCACCCATACTTTGGAACCAAAGTGGCAGCTTCTCCCAGGAGTGCTGCTGCAGTGTCAGCTCACGTGTGCACTACATGACATGGAACCACTCCTTGACAAGCAGGGTGGGAAAGAGATGGGATCAGATAAATTAGATCAACAGACCGTCAGGTTTTATGGGTGTTCCCACCACAGAATAGTCCAGATCATCGGATCAGAGCAGTGATAAATTGCAAAGTCCTATGCATTGCTGCACACCCTTGCGGGTTTTTTTTTTTACTTAATTCCATATTGAATTTATATAAACACAATAAAAATCCTGGACATTAGATTTAAATTATTCCTGGAAAAAGCAATGTTGAGTGAATTTCCTATGAAATGGTAACAAAGTGAAATTCTGCCCTCCATCTAAGAAATTCTTGGTCTACCTTACAGAAAATTAGATACCTTAGCACTACACTTCATCCACCTCAGGTAAACCGGTGCAGCTGAGCTCATAATGAGCCCGATCCATTGCGAAGTTACCCTTTTCTCAGTTAACACCATGGCCACAAACCGACCCAATCTCTTAAAATGAACAAGCAGAGGACAAACATTTCTTAATATTATGAATTACTCCAAAGTCAGTTGCTGTTCCTATTTGTGTTGAAAACCAACCATGACAAAGTCATATGTTGTTTTGTCCCCAGCTGTCTGCACTTTTAAACCGGAGAGTAATTGATTGCAACAAACCAATTTCTGTAATTCTAGATCTCTATCCAAAGCCTGTAACTGTCACTTGAAAAGTCCTAGAGACTCAAGTACTAAAAAATATAAAAATTACAGGAATTTAATGAAAAATAAGGTCCTACAAGCCTCCTAAAATTGACATTACTTATTGAAAATCACAGGTAATTTTACATCTCTGATGACTGCAGTAGATTGCAGCCTTTTCTGGACATATCTAATGTAACAGTATTGCACACCAATGGTAAATCTTTTACAAATGGAGTCTTGAAGGGTATAATCAGTAAGCTACACAAAACAACAGCCAAATTACTTCTCTTCAAGCACTCTGGACAACAAAGAAAGGTGAAAGACAGATGTAGGCATAGGAGCCCTTCTTTGAAAGTCACAATTACATATGACTACAATGGGTCTAGTATAGCTATTGAGCTATTGTACTGTCAGAAGTTTTACCCTCCTTTACAGGTGTCTTCCTCATCTTCATTTGCCACGAATCCCGACCTGGGATTTCTATGCCAGTGACAGGACCCTCCCTTTACCCCATCCTAAGACACCTTTAAAGATCTCTGCATCTTCTGAGATCCATCTAATTTTACTTTTGCCTCTGCTGTAGATTGTTTTATAGAGACAGGAGAGGAAGAGGCAAGTGCAAGTCACAATTGTGAAGTGACCTAATTTTACAGAATTGAGTTATATGCTGCTACCCCCATAATAACTGCCCCCTTCAAAAAAGAAAATTAAAATTCCTAATACAAAATACAATCTTAGAATGCAATTTTTCGGAACTTCTGCGACAGGAAATACAATCACATGCCTTCATGGTTGGACATGAGAACATGACAATATTACAATAGCAAATATGCATTTAAAAGACTATTTAGAAAGACATGAAGAATTTAGAAGTCTGGTGCACCTAAGATTGCATGAGAAGTAGTTACTTAAGGTTGACTGAGGAGAAAGTCTTCAGATGGACTTCAGATTTTTAGAAGTTGATAAAAACGAGAAGCCCTCATTTTATCTGGAAGTGGTTGTGTGGGAAGCACTACAAAAACTTCCTTTTTTATTTCATATCAAACAAAGCTGAAAATTGTATTTTGGAGGGCTGAAGTTCTCAGGGCAAGATGAAACTGCCATAGTAGTCCAGAAGAAGACTGTGTGTATTTTACAGGTGAGAAGCTTTCTTGGATCAACCCTTAGAAGAGTTTGATACAACACTGAAGCTCAAACTAACAATGTTAAAACGTCTGAATTTTAAAAACTTCTTATCTCTCTGTTGCTATAATGGAATTCACAGTCTGGCTAAATTTTTGTGCATGTAAAATGCACAGGAACTATGGAACTACCAAGTTGCTTTCAGTAAGATTTTCATCCTGAAAATCCTTTCTCTAGTTAGTGCTTTACTGCAGAAAGCACCTTGAAGCCGAAGTCTAGCCACTGATGTAAAGGAGGAAAAGAGAAGTGAAAAGTGGTTTGCTATCAAAGTACAATTTGAAGCAGGAGATTTCACATAGCTTAAGGAGTTAGAAATATTATTGGTCATAAAATCATTCGGCACCTTTAAAGTATCCTGCTGCAATATTAGTCTTGGTAACCTTCCTTGACAATGAATTTAACAGATTTACCAGACACTGAATAAAGGTACTATTTCTGCTTATTGGATCCATATTTATTCTTTCTAATATCATTAAGTTCACATATTCTAAGTAAGAACAAAGGAGGATTTGTTTTCACTATACATTTGGGATCCTGATGCAGATTTTTAGTTCAACAAATTATTTGTGCTATTTCCTTGCCATCCTACCCTATGGTATGCCTCTTCAGATTAAACAAAATCTTAATAATAATATAAAAAATAAATTGCAGGAGGCACCAGAAGCTGTCACTGGGTCTTCTTTTAAGATACCTGCTGCCTTGGCACTGTTTCCTCCCTCCTGAGATATTAAGGACTCTGAATTGCACTATAAAGTGACCTGTGTGTCTGAGTGCCAGAATTAAAAAAAGAACCACTCATCACCAAACTGTTTACCAGCCTACACTGAGGAGTAACCAAGGCTACTGGATGGAACTTTAAGAAAATCTTTTAATAGTTGATTTGACAGAGAAATTGAAGTTTCAGGCCAACTCTCCAGAAATTCATGCCAAATTCAGAAATATTTTGGCTTTAGAAAAAGGAAAAAGAGCACACAAGAAAACAAGCCTTGTGTGATCATGCTATGCAAATGTTTGCATCCCTTGCTGCCACCATTTTCTCGCCCTAATAGCTTGGACAGCCACTAGCCAATCTTAGTTAAACCTGGCACAGCAACAGCGACTGAACAGAAAAATTCCCACCAGTTCCATGAAAACAAACAGCAAGCTGAAGGAAGGAGATCCTATTAGTGCACACACTGAGGGGAGCCTCTGACATGGGCTCCACTGGTAGGTACCAGCAGCTGCACATCAGCAAGAGCAGTTGCATTGCTTCTATCACAACTCACAGCGTGTTCGACAGCAACACCCAGAGCAATAATCCTGTGAGTTCTGCCACTCGCAGGATGGAAATCAACACACAGGAAAAGAAAGCCAGTTCTTCCAACAGCTTCACTACCCCATGTGGAGAAGGAAGGAGAGAATCCCAGCTCCTTGCTGCTGGATGTAGCCAGTAGCGGATGATGAAGGAAAGGCATTTTAGTCATTGCTCTAACTTAACTCAGAAGGAAAATTCTTATCCCGCCCCCATTCATGATCAGCCAGAGAGGAGAAGTGACTCAGAGGTGTCTTACTGCCACTGAATCTCCACACAGCCCAGCTCATGTGTTACTCCTTGCTCAAGTCACTGCATCACCCAACAGCTGGTCCTGATCAGGTACTATCTGAACACCAAACTACAGCACATTTTCCAGCAAAGAAAACGAGTATTTTATTCTTTTAATGCACAGAAGTACTTTTCTCTCTGTATCTTATAAGTACCTCTGAATTTCATCTACTTTCACATTTATTTTAATCGTCTGCCTTCGGGCCATTTGATGAATCTTAGGGAGATTTTGGAACACTTTACAAACTTATTTTTTCTCTTTTAATAGAGCCACTCTTCTTTTTTGTCATACCTTCACTTGAACTTTTTTACCAATACAATAAAAGACAAAAGAGCCCTGTATTTAAGTGCTCTGCTTGTGTTACAGAACTATACTCTCACCTTTCTTAACCTGACTGCACCTCAGTGCCGCAGAGCTGAATGCAGGAGGGCACAAACCATCACCTTAGGACAGGCTTGTTGGACACTGAGGACTTAGGGCCTGGCAGTGCGCAGAGACCCACTCCTTGAAAAGGAACCAAAAGGCAAAAAATGCTTCCAGTTGCACTCAAAAGCAAATTTCCCAGAAAGATATAATTCTGAACGGGAAAGAGTGCAAAAAGATCTTGGCCAAAGGCAGAGTTCCTTCATACTAATAGGGAGATTATGGTTGCAACTTCCTCCCATTCCTTCCCCCTTAGAACAGTGAGAGGTTTTCCATGTGCCCAGCACTTAAATGATGGCAATATGGAGCTACTAAAAGGCTCCAGACATCAGCTTTGGAAGAAAGAACAGTGTAGAGGATAGAGGGCTTTGTTTCCAACTTTTACTAGCGTTATTCCTTAGAGAGAAGGAGTAGTCTTTCTTTCTTGGAGTGTGCATGGAAGAGCAAGTGGAAGGCGTTGTGAGTCAGATCAGATCAAGATCTTTCTTGCCAAGTGTTCCACTGAGCTTAGCATGACATTGCAAATGACTCTCCTCTTGGCCCTCAGTTTCCCAGCTGGTTTCATGGAAGCTGAAAAGATGGCTGTTATTTAGTGTGGGTCCTTATAAATAAGCATCAAGGAGTGGGGGGTTCTGGTCAGATAACCATTTATGAAAAACAGACATTATTATGTCTCAGTGCTGAGAATGTGTTATTTCTCAAGAAACCACTAGAGCTTAAAACTCTCACAAATCTAAATTCCAGTTAAGTATGGAAGTTTAACATTTTAAAGATTCGTGTGGATACAAAACAATCTGAAAAGTAACTTTTTAAAGTGGAAAATCACTAATCCTGAGAGAGGGGTTTTAATGTGGGAGATAAAGAGGATGTGTTTGTCTATCTTCAGAGGTTCCTTATACGGTACTATACTAGGAACAACTCAGGACAGAGGGAACTTTATAGCTCCTTTCCCATGCTGTGATAAGAATGACCTTGAAGTCCTCAGAGTCCTCTCAGAGTATTCAGCATGAAGACAAGAATATCATGAACCCTGGTTGCAAGGCTCCTTGGAGCAATGGTATCAGATCACCAGAAGGTTTCCAGTAGCACAAGCAAAACAACTGGTACGCAGCTTTTTGTCCAGAAACCTGGCATTTTGCTAAAGTTTCCTGAAACCCAAATAGTTTCCATGAAACATTAATCCAATAAAACAAAAATTTGTGCTGTCTGATGAAATCTATTTAAATGAGAAAGGGCTTGCTATCGATTCCCATTCATCTCTCCTTGGAGGAGGGAATGGACCATAAAAATGCTGTGGTAACATTATAGCACGAGGCTCAGATGAAGAGTGGGGACCTGGGGGGAACTGAAGCAATGTCTTTCCTCTGAGGGTTAAGAGAAGCACCATGCTGTCCAGGTAGTAATATTTCTGGTGTACATTACACAAATTCATGTGATTTGTCTCTCCATCATCTCATGTTCTATCTGCAAAAGAAGACAGACTGGCCGAAGGAGCCAAGAGCCATTTGGGGCAATCGCCAGTGTTACCACAGGATTTGAAGGGAAGTTGTTTCAGGAAAGTTGCCATCAACTTAACTCCCTACACAGCTCAATAGCTACTAAAATGTGGTTCTCAAGCAAATAGCCTAAAGTGAATGGAGCAAATAACTGGAATTTAGAAATGACAGGAGTTAGTTTACTAATTATCCACAAAAAATTGACATTCCAAAAACCAAATACACAAAATTAAGTATCAGATCTCCGGAATAACTGAAGGCTTCATTGCCTTAGCACAGTTATAGGCTCCAAGATGTGTATTGAATTGCAGACTTTGGCAGTATTTTCCAAGGCCCTTGGGAATTACACTTACCATGTCCTAAACCACACCCTGTTGATTGTTACTGCTGTTTTATATGGTACCGATTAAACAAACTGACAACAAATCAACTTTAACTGCAAATGTCGATTTGAAACTGCATCCAGTCATCCTTTAAATGCAAAATCACTATGTCTAACATTCATCTATTAGTTTCCGTAGCACATTGAAAAGAACAGTAAAAGTTGTTCTAGTTTTTACTCTCTTTTCCTTCTTCTTTTCAAACTAGCAGCATAAAATCCAGAAGATACAAACTCTTAGAAAGTGTAAATCAAGAGTGATTTAAACACAGACATAGTTTGGCAGTATTGCATCACTCAATACCTGCATTTACATTTGACAGAACCTTCCTCTCAACTCCTTGACAGTTTATCTCTTATATTACTAAAAAAACTGTAATTTAAAAATTTTTTTTTTTATCTAAACCAACCTCCATGTACAATTCTTGAAAAAGCCTTAATTATCCATACAGCGTACAGGGATAACACAATTCAGAAAGTCCTACCTATTTTTTTGAATTCTTGTTTATTTTCTGCTGTGCCATAGGTCACACTTAGATATGAACACTTGAATTCTCCTTTGAGCAAAAACATCTCTTTAAGGCGTGCTGCATGACCAAGTAGTCAGAAAGGCACGCTGATGCCTAGCAATCATTGTGTGCTGTCATTTTTCCCACAAAAATAAGTAGGAGCAAAGGTTGTTTCTCATATTTGAAGCTGATAATATCTAATGAGCATCCTCAGCAACAGGCACCGATAACCACAATCTTTATTACAGAATAAAATTCTACATCAAGACTGCCCAGGGAAAGCACATAATTTCTTTCTTCATGAACTAGTATGTGCTAGATAAAAATAATTTTAAAAGGCATTTGGAAACTTTGCTTTCAGGCACTGCATTTAGCTTTTACAATTAAGCCTTCTGAAGAGAAATTTCTGGAGTGAATCTGGCAGAACTTAGCCAGTTGAAATTACTACTTGAAACTTACTTGTCACGGAGGGGTCGAGATCCCATCAGTACCTGCTGTAGTCACTCTGGGATGACCTCAACATCAGCCTCTCATTATGACAGCACTGCATCTCCTAGATTGAGTTTGGTTACTCCTTTGCAGTTGATATACCTTTTTGTGGGCTGGATTAATACTCCTACACGGGGCAATGCTGCTTGGCAGCATTCAAGAATGATGATATGTACTGAGTTTTTACCCTGGGCTAACTATCTTCCAGCTGGAGCTTTGGTTCACAGCAGGACCACAGCAGCAACTCTTTCAGAAACTGGTTGTGTGGTTCCTGTGGATGATCCTTTAGCTTCCAGACCTACTTCATCTTTCACCTTTCAGAATGACATCTCAGTTAAATCTCTGATAGATGGTACACAGCATTCCTTCAGTTCCCTTGATGGCAATCACAACCTTGTTGTATTGGAGGCTGTTTTGGGGAGAAAAGCATTTTCCAAATGTACTGGCTGTGCCTTCTCACTACCTACAGAGTGGGTACGGAGGGGAACTGACTTCTTGGACTTTTATTCTACCACACCAGTTGTCTGAGCTTGGCATTCCTGCACTCAATACTTTGTCGTGAAAGAACCAGCTCAAAAGAGAGAGGAAGAAAAGGAATGTTGTGGGGGTTTTATCATTAAAACAGACCTTTTTAAAAGAAATATAAATATCTGTAGTGACTCTTTCATAAAATAAAGATGGGACTCATCTGTCAGGTACTGTTAAATCAGCATCAAGTTTAGACATCTACTATACTGAAAGAGAACAGAAATGTATCCAAATGTCAGGGCTGAGTGCACTTCTACACAAAAGGAAGGCAGTACACTGCTCATCAGGGAAGATTGCGGTTCACAGACTAAGGCTGGGACTACCCCATTCTAATCTGAAATGGCTTTGCTGCCCAGTGAGAAATCGCTCCTCTTCCCTTTGTGTAAATGAAAGCTTTACAAAAAACCCTAAAAATGGAAATCTAGACTAAACTCCATTGACTCTATGTCCCGAACTGTAGCAGTATTATTAAAACAAGAACTGGCTCTGGTAGTACAAAATACAAAGAAACTTCAGTACAGTAGAAATTAATAAGATTTTTTTTCCCTTAAAATATATTCCCAGGATAGTTTCAACAAGATACTTCAGTGACCATCTCCCACAGATTAACAAAGTTTTAGAACAGCCAAAAGAAAGAAAAAAGTGATTTCAAATAAAATATTGCAAAAGGGAAACAGAAGCAAAGGAAATATTAATCCTGAGCAGAACCGTCTCTTACGTGTTTGGTTAGGCACAGCTGGTAAACAACTAAAATTACCTGTATTGAACGATGCTGGCTCTGCCTCTTGCCAGCAGGATGATTTTGTACAAGTCATCATCAACATGGCAAATTCACCCTGCAAAAATCAGGACAGCAATAACCCACACTGCCTCTTTCCTACCCAACAGAAGTGTCATCCTGTTCCTCTCAGGAAAGCAGCTTCCTTCATCTAAACAATGCCATGTTTGATCTCTCTTTTAGATCTCTTGGGCCTTTTTGAATTGCCAGCTGTGAATCCCACTCCAGGCTGACTTTCAGGGTTAGGAATCTATTCCCAAGAGAGCTGTTTGCCCCCTCTATGTACTCAAACAGCTCATATATCCTCTGACAAACCTTGGTGTGTCCTAGAATGATGATTTAAGATTTGCTTGTTGGTGGAAAATCACATACAATACACCTGTAAGTGTTAGTGCCCAAACCACCTGGCTCCTGCCTTTCTCTCAGCATTGGCAGGACAAAGGCTGCAGGGTTTCCAGTGCAGCTTCTCGCGAGAACCATCTGGCCCCATAAGAAGGAGGTAACCACAGTGGGGATGGACTAAGAATGTTTGCTTGGACAGTGAGGGAATTCATAATCCAACAAAAGTGAAGTGTTTCTGTGGAAAATGAACTCTTTTACTATGCCTGCAGGAATTCTTAATTGAATCTATTATTTTTCCTACTGGAGAAGGAGTTCTGTGCCATTTTGGCCATGAAACAATGAGGGGAGTCTTAGAAATCTTATTTTCAGTGAGATCTGTGATCACTATATTCTAACAGGAGAACTTTTATGTAGGAAAAGTTATAGACTTTACTGTAGGATAGGACTTCTGACTTGGTCATATGAAGTAAGATGACTCCAGTCTCATCTCACAGCAGATTTTGTGGTGTTCTATTGCACAGAAAATGATAACAATTTACAGCAAAGAAATACTCCCATATTGCTTATAGCAGATGTGGCTATGTTGACACACAGTCTCAGGGTTTGTTTTCTTAACATTTTGATTATATTTTGCCAATATTTTATTTTAAAAGTAAAAATGTTACTTAAATGAGTTCCACAGTTTTCAGTGCTTGTTGCTCTAAAAAGAGCCTCATCAGATGGTTTGTGTTAAAGGATTTTCATAGCCCTTTCTTGGCCTAAAATGAAAATTCACGTCAGGAAATCAGAGGAGAGAGATATTTCTGCTAGAGCTAGAACTGATGAGGTTTCTAGGTCTAACGCATTTGAGAAAAGCCCAGGTGCAGTAAACAGCACCATGAGATTAAGACTGGACAGGTGCTACCACAAAAACAAAGGCTAGAGTACATCTCACAATGATTGAGGGCAGTTTATGTTTTGATTCAGTAAGTTATTAATATGACTCATCCGTATGTTACCAAATATCACACCCAGCAAGTGAAAATTGAAACATATGCCTGTGAGATATAAAAGGGAGCTTTTACAAGAGGCCTTGGCAGAATGGGTGTGAGGGAGGGGTAAGAAGAGGAGGAGAAGAATAGAGCTTTTCTTGCTGTTTGCTACATCAGGTAAAATGAATGCACTGAAATTTTCCGGTGAAGGAAAATAGGCAACACCCGGATTTTTTTCCTGCTAGCCTTCCTTCTAACCCCTAACAAAGAATGAGATGAGGACAGAAGGGCAGTGTATGGAGGCATCATAGCACTGTGCAGAAAATGAGATGAGGTGTTTCTGATCCCTCCAGTTTCTCATTCCTTCAGCCATTCCCTAATCCCAGGGCCCATGCAAGGGCAGAGGAGCAAGCACGGATATAAAAAGAGAGGCTTTTTGAGGTTGTCCCTGAGCTTAGTCCAATACCTATTACATTTTCTTAACCATTTCCCATAGGAAGAATTCACTAGGCTAGTGGGAAATTATACAGGGAAATTACAGTGTTTTCATGTCGCTCCTCCAGTTATTTTCAGGAAGAACACCACTAGATGGCACTGGGAACTGTAACCACCCTGTACGGAGCTGCAGCCTTTCCTGTAAGGGCGGGCACCACGGGATGCCGCCCTGGTTTGGACGCTGCATTTACATGACAGTAATAGTTCTTCATATCAGAATAAAACTGAATGATCAATATTTTACTGCTCTTTAAACCTCACTCGAAATTGTATCAGCTGTCTGGCGTAATGGCCCCACATGCTATTAAAGTGATGATAAAATAATCGGGGACTAATGTTAGTCTTCCCATTATCAGCTACATCGTCTTCAGTTCTTCCAAATCTGGGCGTGGGGAGGAACTCTGAGCTAGTAATGTATTCTAATCTCACTAACAGGGCTGACAAAACCACAGAACAACTGTATTTGCATAAAGTTGTGTAGTTTCTAGAGGACAAAAAAAACTCCTGTGAAACTGCATGAAAATGCATTTCAACAAGGGCCTCCCATACATATACTGCCTACATATATGTAATTAATATAATTGGGAGAGCATCTATAACAAGTTTGTGATTCTAGTTGTCAATGCACAGTATTTTTACATCCAGTCATGTAATATTTGAGATACCATACATCACGTGTCTAAAAGAAAATCCTTCCAACACACGCAAAAGAATGCATTTATCATCCAAAATCCAATATATAAAACATATGCTACTTGTAGAGCATATGTTAGAGATCTTCCCTTCCCCTTCTCTCTGTGTGAGAAACTGGCACAATTGCTGCCTCTAAGCAGAAACTCTTCACATGAACATGCAATTCTGCAGCCAGTTCCACGCAGGTGAAGATCAGTTGATTCCAACTGGACTAATTCACTCCCAGAATCGGGGCATAACTCTGAGACTGGTTGCTTTAATGCTGCATAGTACCTTGCGTAAGCCAAGCTGGGACTCCAAGGATCCTCTCTCAGCCTAACCTCTTGAGGCACTCTGCCTTGAATGCACTGGGAGTGCTGAGCAGAACCTGCAGGCAAAGGAACCAAGCAGTGGGTTTGGCAGAGATAAGCAAAAACATCCAAGCTCAAAGAAAAAAATATTTGATCCTTATGGCCCTGCTTCCCCATTAAAGAGCCAGTCTCTGTGTGAAAGGAATACTTATTTACAGGTTAAAAAGAGCTCAGGTACTTCTGCACCTCAGTGTTTGCTGCTTGTTCAATGTTCCGATGATTTGCTTGGTGCCAGTGGGCCAATGACCTCCAGCACCAAACACATATTTGTATTCCTTATTCTCTTATGTGCTGTCTAGAGAAATCTTTTTACTAAGAATTTGTGATACACTTGTCTTCCCTCATTGTCCCAGAGCCAACAGGACAAGGGGCCCTCTGTACCAATGAAGATTACTCTAAAGAAAACTGGGTTTCATGTCTCGGAAGCTCCCTTCAGCCTAACTTCAATTCCATTAATACACACTGTACTCAAGTTCCTTCCTCCAGCTGTTTCCTGATGGAAGATTAAGGATTAGCAATTCATGTATTGTCATTTCCCCATCTTGAATCAGTTCAGCAGGACGGTCACTGAAGAGCTTCACATGTAGGTCACAAAGAGTGAAGGAGATTGTGGGTTTTCTGGGGGCTAGGGGAAATCTGATGTGGAAGCTGTGTCCTCTGTAAAGACAATTCTTTAAGTAGAAATATTTCTTAGGTGTGAAGCCAAATTATTCACTTCAGTCTCATCACACACTGAAAATCCCAGGAGGTAATTTTTTAATCATTCCATGATACTCAGAAGCAAAGTCAGACACCCAAAAGTTAAGAAACCAGATGTATTTTAAGAGGCTGTGAAAAGTTCCTTTGGAATTTAATCAAGACTCAGAGTAATGAAAAGAAGTAATTTCCCATATGCTGCTATTCAGAATTCTCTGAAGCATCAGGCAAGATGTTACACCCATGTCACAGGTCTAACCATTTGCAACTGCAAGTGATTCCTGAGCAGGCACCGATTGTAGTTGGGAAATGCTGACAGTGTCTCTGAGAGGAGACTGATGCAAAGCAATTGTTCTAAAGGTTACCAGAGAGCTACAAAGCAATACATGAGAAGCCATTCCACAGAGGAAAAAAGGTACTTTCTCCACAGAGAAAGTCTGGTAGGCTGGTGGACACAGATCCTTGACAAGCCACACAGAGAAGTGAAAAACTTTTGGAAGCAAAATTTATTTTTTTCTGACTGCTAAAATATTTTGCTTTGATACCTGACTTTTCACTCCAGCTTTGAGAGGAAAAGAGAACCATTCAGTGAGAATTACCAGTATTCCCCAGATTTAATGATCCCAAAATTGAACTTTTTGGCAAATTAACTTTTCTACAGAGAAGAAAAAGAATAATCCAGCTCCATATCTCCACTGTAACAACCTAACTCTGCCACAGCAGTACTCAGAATAATTTACCAGCTCTGATCAGAGGAAAAGTTCTGTTGCTTCTGTGGAGCATAACTCTGTCTAATACTGACCTGAATCATTTTTTTGTTTGCAGTATTCATCTTCTGTTTTTAATTATTAGGAATATTAAACCTCAAGTTTTAGAAGATGCATTAGTGCCATTCTGAATGTAATTGATACAGACATAAATCTACCACCGGTGTACAATGAACTAGTTCTTTGCCACTCCAAAGACTCATCATAAACCAAACCAAAATCAACAGGCACACTCTAGCTGCTGTCTGTAAATCTGGCCAGTAGAAGTACTTGGACAGTTCTTCCATAGGTGCTGGCTGACTTCCCACAAATGACCTGGTTAAGCCACTGCTCGTTCAGAATTCCCCAAAGCCAGAGTGCAGCAAACCAGAACCCAGATAATGTCTATCCCCAGAGGTGTTTGGCTGAATTTCTAGATGCTAAATAGGCAGTGAGATGTAAGTCATCCAACTGTGGATTGCAGCAGGCAGATCCAAACCAGCTTAACAGAATGGCTGACTTCACAGTTTCAGCTTTGCAGGACTTTGAATAAATTTGGAAACCTTTGAGCCTGCTGTCTATTTGACAGTTCCTTCATATTATGAGCATCTTTATATAGGTCCCTTTTAAAAAGTAGACTTTTCTCAGTCTTGTCATCTGTTGCAGTCTCATGGATATTTGTAGTACCGTGGCAGAAGTGTGTACACAATCTTTTTCTTACACAGACAGCTAATCCACAAGGAATGGTAGATAAATGATTGTCTCCTTTCTCAGTTGTTCTGAGGTTTATGCTCATCATTTACAAGCAATACAAGCTGAAAAATAACTTTCTTTTTTCTTTGGAGATGGTTCCTAGCCCAAAGACAGCCAAAACCATGCTGCAAATATGAGAGTTTGTTGAATTCTTGCTTTGTCAAATGGTAACATGCGTTTCCAATTCTATTTGCTAGAATGCAGTACAGTCACAGAATTTCATTCCAAATTAACTCCAAAGTTCTCCAGCACTAAAGGAAACACAAAGTTCATCCATATCCATCTTGCTACACACTTTGAATTCTTAAGAACAGAAAGAGAGAATTCTTGTACCACAGCTACCTTATTGGAAAACTGAGTGTCTGAAAAAGTGAACACTTTGTCTATGTAGACCAGTCTCAAGATAGACCAATGATAACTGAGTTGCTGAAAATAAACACCTGATTTGAACCTCAGAGTTTTCCCCATATGTTATTGGATTTCCAGCCTTTTCTTTCTGTACCTTTATAAACTGATTTCCCTGAAAGACATGTATACTAGAAATGGATCCCTCATTTTTAATGCTGAAGGACTTGAGAGTTTCTCAAGACCAGGAATTTTCTTGAGAGAAAGACTTCTCCTTTTCAGAGAAGGAAGATTTTTGACATTTTTAACATGCTAATGTTACTGAAGTCAGGCAGCCTCTGGCTTCCCGCTACCAGTAAGAACAGATAGAATGAAATAACTACAAGTCTGAAAGCCCAGTTTCAGTTCCCAACAAATATACTCGCTCCAATTAACATTAGTACCATCCATGGATACACAGAAGAGAGCAAAAATTTTGTAGCTCTCTAAAGAGATGGAAAACACTGCACAAATATTGATTTCCTTCTTCCTCCCTATGTCTTAGGTCATTAAATATTAACACTGCCAATACAGTAATAGTCTACGCTTTCACATCAAGCAGTAACTTAAATAATTAATTTGAGAGAATAGAGGATAACGCTTAAGAATTGATAAGCAGAGGGTATCCCTGTATGTCAGGAAGGGTTTGACTTGTTGAAAGCTTAATGGTGGTGATGACAGGGTTGAGAGTTTATGGTTAAGAATCGGGAAAGGCCAANGGAAGCAGGGGTAGGCCACTCAGGATGGTTACAAGGATGTTGTGAGGTTATGCAGGGTGAAAATTAGAAGGGAAGAAGCCCAACTAGAACTTAATCTGACTATGCTGTAAAAGAACAAAAAATATTTCTATGAATACAGTAGCAACAAAAGGAGGGCTGGGAATCTCCCTCCTTTATTGGATGTGGGGAAAACATTGGCAAAGGATGAGGAAAAGGCTGAGGTACTCAATGCCACCTTTGCCTCAGTCTGTAATAGTCAGACCAGTTGTTCTCCAGGTACCCAGCCCCCTGAGCTGGAAGAAAGGGAGGGGGAGCAGAATGAAGCCCCCATAATCCAAGGGGAAATGGTCACTGACCTGCTACACCACCTAGACATGCAAAACATTATGGGACTGGATAGGATCCACCCGAGGGTACGGAGAGAGCTGGTGAAAGTGCTCACTGAGTCACTTTCCATCATTTACCAGCTGTTGTGGTTAACTGAGGAGGTCACAATTGAGTGGAAGCTTGCAAGTGTGATGCCCATCTACAAGAACAGCTGGAAGGAAGATTTGGGGAACTACAGGCCTGTCAGTCTGACTCAGTGCCAGAGTAGGATATGGTCATCTCTAGTAGTACCACATGGCATGTACAGGACATCCAGGGAATCAGGCCCAGCCAGCATGGGTTTAGGAAAGGCGCGTCATGCTTGACTGACCTGCTGAAGTACACCCTCAGTGAGTTTGCAGATGACACCAGCTTGGGTGAGAGTGTTGATCTGCTGGAGTGCAGGAAGGTACTGGAGAGAGATCTTCTGCAGGCTGGATCAATGGGCCAAGGCCAGGTCCTGCCCTTGGGTCACAACTAGCCCTGTGCAGTGCTAAAGGCTGGGGGAAGAGTGGCTGAAAAGTGTCCCAACAGAAAAGGACCTGGGTGTGCTGGTTGACAGTGGCTCAACGTGAGCCAGCGTGTGCCCAGGTGGCCAAGAAGGCCAGTGGCATCCTGGCTTGTATCAGAGACAGTGTGGCCAGCAGGACCAGGGCACTGATTGTCCCCCTGTACTCAGCACTGGTGAGGCACCTCAAATCCTGTGTTCAGTTCTGGGCCCCTCACTACAAAGAAGACATTGAGGGGCTGGAGTGTGTCCAGAGAAGGACAATGGATCAGGGGAAGGGTCTGGAGCACAAGTGTGGTGGGGAGTGACTGAGGGAGCTGGGGTGTTTAGCCTGAAGAAAAGGAGGTTCGGGGGGAACCTTACTGCTCTCCTGAAAGGACAATGCAGCTAGGTGGTGGTCAGTCTCTTCTCCCAGGTAAAAAGCAATAGAACAAGAAGAAGCAGCCTCAAGTTGCACCAGGTTGAATATTAGGGAAAATTTCTTCATGGAAAGGATTGTCAAGAAGTGGCACAGGCTGCCCAGGGAAGTGGTGGAGTCACCATTGCTGGAGGTATTTAAAAGACATGCAGATGTAGCACTTAGAGTCATGTGGTAGGCTTGGCAGTGGTGGGTTAATGGTTGGACTCAAATGATCTCAAAAGTCTTTTCCAACCTAAACAATTCTTATGATTCTGTAAACATCTAATGTGCTAACTGCTTGAGCGAGTAGGGCAGATGGTAGAAATCAGCACGATTGCATGGAAGCCATAGGGAAGCATTAGCCATAGGGATCCAGAATCATCCCCACAGTCAAGAAAGAGCTCTGCTGGCTCTTTGCTCCCCTTTCCAGCTGGATTCCCCAGCGTGGATTTCTGTTCATTGTAGACAGGCAGCAGGGGAAGGGGAGGGTGAACATATTTGAGGCCAGAATGTCTGCCACCAAGGGAAGGAAGAAGGAACTACATTCCAAAGTAATTGCCTGGCTTAAGAGAAGGCCAGGCAACTAAGGACCAACATGAAGAACTTTCAGTGGTGATTTAGTAAAACTACATTGACTTCCTGTGATGGGTTAGAAATTACTGTGAAACCACATCTTGACAAACCTTTGGTTGAACAACAGGTTTTCATTTTGTTATTAGGGAGAGAGTGCAGGGAACATTAAGCGCCTTGAAAGACTGCAGCCAAGATATTACCTTAATGCTGTTTTACCACACTTAGGTACAGATGTTTTTTTTAAATATGTGAGCATTAACACTCTGCCTTTCTAATTACACAGGCCTAGACTTTTACATCATGTTTAAGAGGTCATAAATTTAGTGTAATAAATCTCAGCTAAAACATTTAACACAAAGTGTGTTCAGCACTACTTAGAAATTACTTTTAAATGCCACATTTGTGGGGCTCATATATTTCTATGAGATTTTGGGAACATCGAATTCTTTCTTTCACATTGTGGGTTTTTCATGCCTAAAGAATAGTCTCAAGAAGGTTTGAACACTCAAGGGTGATTGTTCAAAACAATATGAGGAAACAATGTGAGATTAATTAATATCTGCCTTCTTCTGCCATGAAATCAATTCTGCCTGCATCTGAACTGTTGGAGAAACCTCAGTTGCAAGCCTTGAGTTGCAGATTATCAGTGATCTTTGCAAGGCTAGGCATGTAAACATCCACATTCCTTTATGCCTTTGGGTTTCTTGGCCTGAATGTGCAAGCTGACTAAAACAGAGAAGAGCATCAGTTGCTGTAGTGTTTTCAAAAGAGGAGATGAGCTCAGGGATTTAATCCTAAAGATATGCACCTAATTTATGATGGCAAACTATGTAGCAGAAACCTGAAATGGGATATTGGCTTAAAGTTTTATGGAGAAAGTCGAGTGTGAAAAGACTTGTTGATCGTGTTTGAGCTGCCAACACATTTCCAAGTTGATAAAGAGGGAGGGAAAATAACTTCAAAAAATGATTCATTACTGTAAATCAACCCCCTTTCATGAGGTTTAAGACATCCCTGAGCAATCCTTAAGGCTAGCTCACTCTCCATATCTTTGCTTGGTTTCTTCTGAATGAGCAGCAAAATGAATTAGAGTCTTCAAGTGATTAATTACTCCAGTCCAAATGATTTTTTTTATACTCCCATATAACAATACCCCATATTGCATTTGTACAGGCACATCATGTCCTTATATTCGAAGTGTGACAGGAATTATTTTCTCATGAAAATAACACCTTGACAATCCCTACGATACCAACTGTTCATCTTCTGACCCTGTGACTAGATTGATGGATGAAAGAATATTATTTAGTGATTCATTCTTCTGCGTTTGCAGGTTAGTTTATAGATGCTTCTACAGCAGTATTAGAAATTTATTTTGACACTGACTGAGTAGCAAACACAAAGACAGTGAATAAGCCAGTCTCTGAATGAATTAAGTCCATAAGCTTGTAGAAACAAGCACAGGTTTTGTAGCATAAGTGGAAATCAAATAATGAATTTGTTGGAGTGCTGGATATTTACTGCATCTCGTCCATTAGTTGTCTTTCTAACATGTCTGGAATCTGCTCAAGGAAGATCTAGGCTGGTCATTCCCTTCCAAGCACTGGAGAAACATTTCTGCAGTACCAGGGATAGATAGATAGATAGATAGATAGATAGATAGATAGATAGATAGATAGATAGGTAGATTGATAGATAGAATTATTTTCTAAGGCTTTCCTCAATTCTGATTGATCACACATAGATGGGAGAAGCCAAAGGAGACAGTGAGCTGCTCACTGGAGCTTGCAGGAGCACTCCAGCTTGGTTTCAAAATGTTCAGCTAAGGAGAACACCTCTCCCAGCCTCTTTGCATCCAGACAGGAGTATCTCAAACCAGGACAGAAGGCAAGAACAAAACAGTGCTGAAGACTTGATGACCATAGCATGTGTTATGACAAAGTCATTTCAGACAAGTTCTAGTCTGACTCTGTGCCCTAAGGGCTGCCAGCAGTCGCCTCAGCACTATCTTATCCCTGTCTCTGCCTTGCCGAATGAAGCTTGAAGCTTCCTTCCACACCCTCTTTGCTTTCAGTGTCCTGAGTTTGACTTCATAATTACTTCATGAGACTAAACTTATTCCACAGCAACAAGATAGAGTTTTCTGTAGAGTTTCCCAAAGGAAAACTTGAGGGTGTGTTTGCCTACAGTTATATAAATAGCCTGACCTATTTCAAATACCATTTTTCAGTTCTTCCAGGCATAAGTGCTCACACCTTCACTTGGGGAGTTTCATCACAACATCCTCTCTGTGCTCTCAGGGTAATTTTTTTTTAAACACCAACAACAGCTTCCATAATAAGGCCTTTATCCTCCATGCTGGGAATGGCAAAATAAATGAAATGTCACTGGTTTGGCACAATAGGCTGTTCTGGCAAAGTTAACCTATTTTTCTTATTCTGACATGTAAGAGAGACTGATCCAAAGGCAATCATCTGAGATTAAGTCAAAATGGAAACAATAATTTTTCTGCTGAAGCCTACTCAGGCACACAGAATTCCAATATGTAAGGTTTTACACACCTTTCAGCAAAATCAGAGCTGTAAATGTAGATTCTATCACTTTAGAATATCACTTGTGTTTGTGGCATTCCTCAAAAGATTTCTGACTCTTAGATGAATTAAAAAGTGAAATAGGGATGTCCTCTCCTGACATGCATTTTCCTTGCTGCTAAATAAAGTTAAACTTAAGGTCTGCCCAAAATAATTAATTCTCCTGAAGGTTTTATTATAAAACTAGTGGCAATAATTCTTTATTACTTTTCCCAGTACGAGTAACAATACCCAATTCACTATTCCTTACGCAGTAGTAATAAACCTCTTGGAAAAAGAATATTCTTTGAGGGTCTTTGAGTGATGGCTACAGTTTATTTGAATGATAGCTTCATTTATTTCATAGGACACATGCAAGTATCTTCAGACACCTCAGAATCCTCTTGTTCAGTAAAGCTTACTTCAATAGCATGAAGGGTAAAAAACAGAAGGCTTGACTAGGATTAGATCTCAGTCTTGTGTCTTCTTTTAGATGCCGTAACTAAGTAATTATTCCAAGGATCTAATTATTGCATCAGCTTTTCAAGTGTAATTATTTTTTCATGTTGCAGAATGTTGATACTGTTTAAAGGAAGACATAACCCATAAATCAAGAATGTGCTTTTAAACTAAACAGTTTCCATTTGAGAACTACTCCAAAATAAGCACTGAATACACTCAAAAGAACAGATGGAAGCAAGAAAATATCGTAAGTTTATGGAGGTTGTGGCGTCACATTTTAGGCTAAATATACAAGGGATGTTCACTTTCAAGCAGTAAAGTCACAGCCACTAAACACGTTGCTATGAGTCAACAGAGCTGCTGGAACTGGCCTGATACATCCTAGTCTGGAACACTTGTCCAGGTAAACACTCCAGCTCAGCTTAAATTTTCCTTAAGGCTGCCCCCCATTCCAACTACATTAATTTTCTCTGTAGAGAAGGATGAATAAATCTAAATAGAGTTTTGTTCTATTTTTACTGGGTGGTTTCTGACAACTAAATGAGGCTGAGAATGCGCTATTTATGTTAAGAGTACAGTGAACTGAAATATGAGCAGCTCTTAACTGCCCTGATAGATCATCTGGAGAGCTGACATGCTTCACATGAGCCAGTGATTTATTCCCGTCAGTAAACAAGGCACATTAGAGCGGGACACAGTAACAATGAGCACTTGAAAACACAAGACCTTTGGATCTAGCCCAGGGGCCAGGAATGATTTTCATTTAGCAATGCTCTCATGCAGGGAAGTTAAGAACACACACAGGAAGTAATTACAAAAGTCATAACAACTGGGGGGAAAAAAATCTTTTTTGGAGGGGTAACTCCATCTGTACTGGAGAATTTATAAAGTTTAGCTACCAACAAGAACCACAGTGCCCTCCAATTGTGAGCAAGCACCAAAGCTGCTGGTGAAAAGGAACATCATACCTTTGATGTCTGATTAGAGATGTGCTGTGCAAAGCAAACATCTTTGCAGTAATATATTCTCATTCCCAGTCTTTTTGAGCCTGTTAAATCTCTTTCCTCTGCTGACACAGATCTGACCTCTCTGTAGAGATATTCCTTCCCCTGGAAAGTAATCATTTTGTTTGCAGCGGGGGTAGAGAGAATATAAAGCAGAACAGAAAGTGATAATTTCTTTGCACAGAAAGTGACAATTTCTTACAGGCACTCAAAATAAATATTTTTTTTAAAAAGACTAAAAACCTGTACAGTTTTCTGAAACCAGAAACAGTCAGGAAGGAGGGAGTGAATTTCAAGGTGAAACTCCATGCTATGCTCCTTATTTATTGGTGTTTGCATATCTGCCATTTCTCTGTATTTTCCCCAAAAGGCATGGCTTTTCATATAGGCTCCTACGCTTGTGCTAAAAAATAATAGTACATGACAGGTAGAAGAATGGAATCCCAGCTCTGCTGCAGGTACAACACTGCAAGCAATACTAATATACCAATGCAGCAGACAGCTAGGGATACCCTGTCCATGTAGTTTTTAATACCCGAATATTTAATAATTCCTTGTGTGTAATTTTTGCTTTTTCCATTCAAAGCACTATACTTTCTACAAACACATTTTCTCCACAATCATAGTGAAGATTCCTCAGCAGTAGAACAGTAGGAGATTTTAGGAAAAATCTCATTACCTTGGAAAATAACTTTTTTCCAATTACTTTGGATAATTAAATACAGCTATCAGCCAAGGACGTTCTTCAAAACATCCGTGTTTTCATTGTTTTAGGCATGCACTTACGACTGCATTACAATCTGCTCTGAATTAGCACTGGAGTAGAAAGAATTCCTAGAATTTGACATTTAAAGCAGAATCTTACTCTACAATTACATTATTATTCTTTCTCCAGTAAGGACAGAAGAAAAATAAACTTCTTTTAACCTGGGGGGTGGGAGGGGACATTAAAGTTTCACTGACCAAAGTCTGAATACTTCTCCAGCCAGGCATCCTATTTAGGGATGTTTGCTCATTACCTCAGACACACACGCTGCATTCCCTGGTGTCATGTGCCCAATTCCAGAAGCCATTAGAAAGTCACGAGGTAAAAGGCGCGTGAGTGTGACTGCATAACCCCCCAGGCTGGTAGGACACCTTCATGTCTCTGCAGCCCTGTCTTCAGAACATCCCTGTGCAGTCTCTTCTGCCTCTGTTCACAAGCCTGGGAATAAGAGCGTCCTGGTCACCTACAAGTTTTGCCAGACAAAGCACTCACGAGTGGGGGTCAGAGAAGGACCAGCTGGCTGCTAGCACTGAGCCAGTTCTCCTTGCAGCTCTTTGGGACACACAGCTTTGTTCAGCTCTGCCGGCCTTTTCAAGCAACGTGTGAATATAAGGCTGCGCTCCCGGTGCATCCCCGGAGCAGCCACTGTAACAGGAGCTAACAGATAACTGTAGACAGGCACAGGACTCGAGGCCATAGCCTGTTCTAGGAAGGGAATTTCAAACACTTCAGCCAACAAGGGCTTGGTTTTTCCATCTTTCCTGCTGCAGCAGGACCAAGGTAACAATGCTGCATAGCTCCCCTGATACTCTGCAAAATATTTCACCCAGCAACCTTTGGGCACTCATTTTGCTACAAGTAATAATGAACGAAAAGTCATATGGGCTATAAAAAACAACAAGGGAAGTGTTATCTGTGGTGAAAAACAGGGGTTTGCATGGAATAACAGTATTTCCTTTCTTATTATATCTAAATGTTCTCAAAAATGCACTGCCTTATCTTTTCTCAAAGTGGTCACAAATATTTTACTCTGTCCAAGTGTATCTCTTACTAGTTAAGCTTGCATTCCAAGATCAGGAAGTTCTTTATCTAAAGTGAAATTTTGTAAATGAAAAGCACAGGAAAAGTTCCATAAAACTATCTTAGAGTTCAAGCAGTGAGTGTTCCTGCTTCTCAGATAAGTTATCCTTTATAAACTTGAAAATTTTGTTCTCTCAGTGTTTTAAGTAATGTTTAACTACTTAAATCCCATGCCAGTGCTCTCAGCAGCCATGATGGAAAAAAACCCCAAACCCACCAAAACAAAAAACCAAACAACAACAACAACAACAAAACCCAACCAAAGAAAGCTAATCCACTGAGGTTTTATCATTGTTCATTTGTGTTGTAAGTGTTTCTGAAACTATTCCAACTCTGGAGCAAAATTAGCAAATAGGTAAAGTAAGACATTCTATAGCTAATATTTCAGTTTTTATTGTTATTGATGTGATGGCACTGACTAGGTCAATATTTTGTTTGTTTGAAAATACTGCAGCTATTTACATTTCTGCTGCACATCCCACATGGAATCTTTAGAAATGTGCCTGATTTTCTTCCTTATGTCTAATGAATGGGACAGAAATGGAGGGGAGAAGTTTTGTGTTTACAAACCCGTTTTCATTGTAAGTTGAAAGCTTGGTGATGACTCATAAACAGCTCTAATAAAGTTCTCCCAACTCAAGATCTAGCTACATTAAAAAAGACTACTTGTTTGACTCTCTCTGAATTACTGCTCTTAGAACAAGGCCACCTGGGGATAATGAACAGCTGATTTAATTTTTAATCAGCATTTAAAAGCCTTTTAAGTGGAGCTCATTTTCATTAGTTTAAATAAAGAACACCTCGAAAAGTGAAAGGTCATTAAACCTCTGGAAGTACATTCATGCCAAGACTTCAGCTAAACATAGGTCCTTTTAACAGGGTGTCAAGGGATTTATTAAATATAATGTGAACAATTGCTCATTTCTGTAGTCAAACAGAGCCTCATAAAGGGATCTATTGTCTCATCAATGCCTTACACAGGAAATTGCTCTATTTTGAACTCGCCTGTACGGTCTGAAAGCATCTATGTATAGACCCCAGTGCACAAGGTAATGCAGAGCTCAGTGTCAGTGACATCTAGGAAGCCTCTGGACATCACAGGATTAGGTGTGATGAGCAGCATGGCTTTAAAAAGGACCCAGCTGCTTGGCAAGAAGGAATATTTTGCATCTTAACATTTTGGTGTGAGACTTGATCATTTTTAAATTTGCAGCCACGTTCAGCTATTGTGAGCTAGTTGTACACACTTTGTTGTGCATCTTTTTTACCCTGCCTGTTCAACCCAGGCTACCAGGCTGGCCGTCCATACTACAACAGTTTTCCTTGCCTACAGAGCAGATTTCTGTCATGAGTCTGACTTGAATATCCTGCAAATTTTTAATAAAACATTGTCAAGCGTAAATAAATATAGGTATAATCAAGGATTGGAAAGTCTGCTCAGTAAATGGGGCTACCCTGAAGAGCACAAGGCTCAATTCCACCATTTCATTCTCAGGTTTGTTTCATTCTCAGAGCAGTCAGGGAATTAATTTTTTTTTTTTTATAACCCTGTAAACATATAATAGAACATTACTCTTTGCTTCAAGCTGGGAACTTCAGCTCCTGCGATGCTTATTTTTCACAAACAATCAGCAAAACGAATGAGATTGAAGACACATTTAGAATTGTTCAGGATATTAAACGTCACAGCCAGAAAAAGCTACCAGATTCATGCTAACTGCACAATGCTGTTCCTTTTGGGGAAGTTCATGCTGAGCAGAAGAGGATACAGACAATAAAAAGTCACACTACCACATCTCTTACCAGCCCTAAGGTCTAGGTGAGGAATACCAAAAAATAGCTGCAGGCCCTGGGAAAAAAAAGCCCAGCTGAGAGGGAGAGAAAGAGAGAGAGAGGTTGGGCTTTACAGAGACTTTCCAATATCCTCAAAATTTTGTACCAAGTCAGAATCAAAAAAATATTCCTAGCCTCCTCACTAACTGAAAGAAAAATAGTTTCAAACTCAAAAGCTTCCACTTCAGGGAAGATTTAAAATAGCACCTCTACATCCTGAAGAGCTTGGGATTCATCTGAATGCACTGGATTTTAGTGTCCCTGGCAATTTCTCAGCTAAAGTGTTGGTTCTTATCTTGACAGTTCTTTTTGTTGATGTGTAACGTGGACTAAGAATCCCACAGGGAGATGGCGAGTCTCCTAGAGTAAGCTCACTTCAGAGTTAGCTCAGGGCACTCAGAATGCCTCAGTATTATGTTGCACTCATCCATTATACCTTTGACTCCTTTTGAGTTCAACGGTCTTATGGTTTGTATCAAAAAGCTGAATTTGTATCCATAAGTTGTATCCAAATCCGTCTGAATTTCAGGTTTGGGATAGCGCATTGTACACTACATGTATGTGTGAAATAGATTTAAGAGTCTGACTGAATTCCTACATGATAGGAATGGAACAATCTCTGTGCCTGGGTTTTCCTGTCAGAAACATTAACCTCATTTTCCCACCCCAACCTGTTGGATGTCTTAACTGTCTCTTTATGCAGAAGACAGACCTCATGAAAATTAATTCCCCATAATCACAAAGGATTTGAGGTTGTAGATTTGCTAAATGAATTTGCACATTATAACTCAGGTTTTCCCTTTAAAGCAACTTTATTGTGTTCCTTCCTTAAGAATAGATAAGCCTAGTGAGGCTGACATGTTTTTAAGTACAGGGAAAGTCACAGGGGATGCATGTCTGTGTGTGTGCCTCAAGCACACTGGTAGACTGCTGCTTTGAGAGATGTTAGAAAAGCTGCTAGTTCTCCTGAAAGGACCAAGCCACCTTCAACAATTATTATTGATACATTTCTTTTTCTATAATGCGGAAATAGTAAAAACTCCACATTTACATTCTCTTGGGTAGTTGTGTCTTTCAGTCCTATCAACATCTGGAATAACACGCAGGGAACAATAGGGAAGAAGTGGCAGTTTCACAGTTTAATACCAGAACTGCTATTCTAAAAGTTAGAGATTCTAATGCTCTGGTTCCTTACATGTTGGCTTTTATCTGTTTTTGGAATAACATACCATATATTTCCATCCAACAAATCACAGTAAAATTAATAAGTATATCATATGTAGGAATTAACACAGGACTTTGATCTTTTCCAGGTCATACTCAGGAACTGCCACGGCAGAAAGATAACACACAGTTGACTGCTTCCAAATAGGGGGAAAAAACCCTCCCAGAATTAAAGAACGTCTGTTTTAAATTAAAACAAGGGCTAGGTTTCCAAGGGCATGTGATCATTCATTTATAAAGGCCATGGTTTGCTTATCAGGTGACATTAATGGAATCACTGACCTGTATCAAAAGTTGTGGAAAGAACAAACTTAGGTTCTTCGAAACAAACAGATTGGTTCCATGCCTTGGTCACAGAGACTACACTAGCTTGTTTTCACCTGAGAAGTGTCCATACATAAAATCCTTGGGGACATTTCCAGGAATCTCTGGCTACAAATGGTGTTTCAATCACTGCAAATCTAGATGACAAAAGCCCAAAACAACCAAAACCAACCAAACAAAAAAGCCACAAAAAAACCCCCTTTAAAAGCCCTTGATAATACAAATAACAAAATCCGTCCATTCTTGAATAGTAACACCACACATAAACATTTTCTAGCTCTAAGACAATGATCACTTGGATCTCAGGAGTGACCCACACTTCTACCACCAGCTGCCACTTTTGTATAGAAGCTGAACCATATTTCTCCAGAGAACAAACCTGGGTAAATGTTAGTTATACCTGATGGGTCCTCCTGCATTACTGTTAGGGAAGACTCTCTCAGGTATCTAAAATTGATAAATACAAGGTCCACTCAGGAAAAGGAGAAAACATTTTGTCTAGATCAAATAAAGGGTATAATCTATGGGTGGAAGGTTAAGAATGGCAGGTCCTATTTTTAAGATGTGCTGTCCTTCCAATCAGTACCCAGTGCTGCGGTTGCTACAAAATACTGCAAACCCAGCCTTGCACTTCACTCAGATTAGCAGGAAATGTACAAAGAACTCCACTCATCCCCAGAACAAAATGCAAACTGTAAGATCTGCAATCACTTCCGTGTGAAAACTGCCATATGCTTACAGGCAGATCTTACTTAGACTAGTTATCTGAATAATAGCTATTACATCAGCATGGAACAAAGGCAATGATTTTTTCGGGAGACATTCTTTGTTTTATTAGTTAGATTAATTTTAAACTCATTGTAAGAAGCATAAGGGAGAAACCTTCTGTTAAAATATGTCAATTTGAAGTTTATGAAGTGAAAAAAATCTATCCAACACTGTTGATTCTTTGTCTAAATTATTCCCTTTTAAATAACACCTTTGTTTCTGTTTACTCTTGAATGGACAGACTAGTCAACTGGAAAACCAAGTAAAGGCTGCTTGAAAGTCTGCAGGCTTCATTTGTTAAAACTGACTTTTGATATAATTACAATTTCTGGTTTTACACCTTGAGAACAGCTTCAGAAACTGGAACCATGAGGTTCACTCTCATTTATAAATTTTACATAATTTCCAATGTATTCACTGGAGGATATACAATCTTTCAAAAGCCATCCTTCAACTATAAATTTTTGGATAAAGAGTCCAGTCAAATGTCTTTTTTAAAATTTGTTCACCCCTGTGAAGAATCAAATGGAAAGTATTATAGAAAATATCACTCACAGTAAAATCAATGAGATATACATGCTTAATGCCTGTAAGCTCCATTTATTTCATAGGCCTTCAAGAAAAATCAAACCTTTACCAACTCTGGAATTTAATTTTTTCTTTTTTTTTTCTAGATCTTTGGATACAAGATAAGGTGATATACAGAAATCTCGGCTGAAAATAATTTCCAATTAGATAATTCCTAATGTTCGTTTATAAATACCAGTTAGGTACTTCAAAATATCCTCACTGCTTTTATTCTATTGGTTAATATTATGTTGATACTACTATATTATCCAAATTACGGAGTTGTTAAAGATTAACACTGAAACTGTCTTGGAAGACAAGTCTGACTTCATAAATGTTGTGTAAGTATAGTTAATCCTAAAATATCTCCATTAGTTAGTTTACAAACCCTTTGAACAAAAGCCTAAATGTAATCCAAGTTAATTGCTCCTATTACGCCATCAACAGGAATCAGGTGCCCTTTCATATGTTAAATTAAATATTAATGTATTTATTTCAATTACTGTTCAAGGTCTAATACTCTCTTAGTAGAGTAAGAACTACCAAAACTTTCTGCCTCTCTAAAGCATGAATGCCATATATATCTTTATACACAACTTTAGAGAAAGCCTTAGCACAAGCAGAAAATATCTTGACATAAGCATCATAATAAACAGGCAGGATCTTCTTCGTGGTATGAGAGCTTAAAGGGGGAAATTGTTTATTCCTGCAATAAATCAGATGCAAAATTTCATAACCTTTAATCCTCATCAGTTTTATGACAGGTATTAGATAGAGGAATTTCCTGTGAGTTTTGCAGTGCAACCTTTTCATACAGGGAGCTTCCAATATACCTGAATCAGAAACGAGAGCATGTGGTAATCAATGGAAAGCATGAAGGAGGCAGGTGAGCGATAAAAACAAATCAGGAGTGGTGATGATGTGAAAATAAATTTTCCATGGCTTTGCTGACTCTTGTGCATACTCCTTGAGGATACTGCTGCTTGTGAATACTACTTGGGGAGGCTTAATAGGCAACGCTTTGCCTTTTGTAAAACAGATTTGGATGGCAGCTCTTAAATGCAGGAAGTCTTACAGCTGCCAAGCAACATTACCTGATATTTTATTATCATATGAGATATCACTCCTGACATGCCAATGTAATATGAATGGCATGTCACATCAGTCTGAGGTAATCTTAAAGTGTGTCCCACTCCATTCTGGGAGCAGATACAAAAGCAGGTAACAATGAAATCAGGGATAAGCTGGGGATGTGCTAACACTGTTGCTTTCTTTCCCAGGTGGACATACCAGTGCTAGGGTTTATGTTTCCACACAATTTTCTGTAGCCAAAAGAAAATGAAGACTCTCCAGCACTGAACCAGTTTTGTGGCCCTCTTTCGATTTCTAGTAAAGAAGAGTCATCATGGAAATGCAGATAGAGAGTTAATGATTATGAAATTTCCTTGAACAATTTCACTGGAGCAGATAAGTGCCACAGAAAAACAGGATGTGGAAATTAATTAGAAACTGACTAAAATGTAAAATAACCCCATTTGTAGAAGCTATACAAAACTGATGCAAGGAGTTCTGATTAATGATTAACTATTATTTCAAAAAACAGCACTAGAATGAAGTGCGAGCAGTTTCAAACTGAGAATAAAAAAAATTTAAAATTCAAAGCTCCTCTTGTGGCTTCTACAGAAACTTGCTGGTTTTGAACTAAAGATAAACAACACTACTTTCCTTCTCTGCCATTAAAGCCTGACTGACAATGCTTTGACGTTTTTAAAGGCCCAAGACTATGTCTGCCAGTCAGACTGTAAGAAGACATGAGTTCAAGTTATTCAGAAAATGATTTGGCTTTTCAGAACTCCCTGTCTCTGACAGCCGTATATACAGTGCTGTGAAATATATCCTTAGTTTGTGTTACAACCCCCAAAGACTTACACCAACCACCTTTAAATAAGGGCACCCCCTGGGAACAAGAGAACTGGAAGATATCCCTGAAAACATCCCTGTAATTATTTTAGGGAGTGAATATTAAGGAGTTAAACCAAGGGGAGGTGCAGAGCCAGTGTAAATGGAAATGCTGCACCACCACAACCTAATCATGGCAGAAAGCAATCTGCACACAGCTGGCATAGCATGGGGCACCTGTGGGTGGAAACAGGAGCTACTGACATTTCTCAGTCCTCCCAATGAACTTGTAAGGTATATGAGGAATTTTGGAAAAAAGTCAGCAAAATAGACTTGTCAAAGTGGTATCAACAGGGCAAATGCATGCTATTTCTCTCTAAACATTCATGATTTGCAAATTTCCAATGAATCCAATAGAGAGTTCCTACAAATCTTCCCTAGGGCCACAACAATTGGCTAGGGACAGCAAAGATTTCTGGCTCCAGGACATCCATGGAGGTCAGGCTTCCAAGATGGCTGTCACAAGGTTGGCAGCTATGTGGACTGAGTCTCCTGATCATGATGAGGAGCGTAAACATTTGTACAGCCCTTGCTCCTCAGTACAACTTTGAAGTGTGTAGCCTGGAGTCTTTTAACACCCTTTAAATGGCCTACTCAGAACTGGAGAGGTCACGGTTTGCAAAAGTTTCCAAAATTTAAAGACAGATTTCTCAACCACAGTGTATTGAGAACAATAAGCAGTTGCAAAATAATCGTATTTACGGCATATTTCAATACACGTGTTTTTTGTGCATTTTATTTCCAAGACATTGTGCTTTGACCTGTTAAAAATCGAGGTAATCATGACTTTCAGAGAAAAACTGGAAAGAACTGTCCAGAGTCTTAAAGAATCAGGCTTAAATAGAACAGAAATACTTTTTCATTATTTCCTATTCACACACTCATCCAGCAGCAGTGAATGCTGGAAAAGTCAGGCCCTTTTTCCTTACTCAATGCCAGCCATGCATGATACCCAGGTTTATTCCATGTAACATACTGAATGAAACTATGAATTAAAAAATATACAAAGAAAGTCTTTTACATAAAAACAAACCAACCAAGCAAAGAAAACCCCAAATCCCCTTGTTCCCACTGTAATAACTCCTGCCATTGGCTTATTTTTATGCTTCTAAGGTTTCTTAAGTATTATGTATTTACAGTTGTAAGTATGTGGCAAGCAGATTATATATCCTTGTAACACATAACAACTGCTTGAAAGTGTTAATTATCTTCTTAATTTTCCTTATGAACCAGAGTGCATGTAACCCAGAACATAAACACGTTATGCAACGTGTCCAGGAGGAAAGATGCTGAGCTTTTCTTTCACCAAGAGTCAGGCACAGGTGATGAAGAGGTAACTGCAGCAGGACTGTCAGTGTGGTTCAGATGAAATACCTCTGTGTTCTTACAGGTTAAGCAGTTATTTTTACCAGAACAGAGTTGTGAAAATGAGTGTCACCATTGTTTTTTCTGTATTTTCCTGCAGGGATAACGTACCTGCTACTATAAATTCAGACAACCAGAAATGGAAAATAATTTCTACCTGCATCAGTGCAGCATCTCCTTACTAGGAATTATCTACTCTTTGTAAGCAGTAGGCGGAGGGGAATATAATTTTAAGGGAAATACTAAATTTCTCACACACAAGGTACTGTGCAGTCCTCTTGTCCACCTCCTAAACATCCTTTTCAAGGAAATCTACAGGGTGCCTTATGATGAATTCATTGCAAAGATTGCATTCCCTTCATCTTCCACCTGGGTACCCCTTGCTAGTTGTTGGTCAGATGCAGAATGGCTGAAAGTATTACTCCAAAAACTAAATAACAGTCATAGCCATGAATTGCAGTTGGTTGATACAGTTCTCATGGCATCACACATGATCAGCCCTCATTGAAAGGCCAGAAAACACTATAATTTGTAGGCTATATGTCTGCCTGTGCTATCTCCTGAATCAGTGTAACTCGTGGTTCATATTGCATGATGATTCTGTAAATAGAATAGTATAAATATAATAATAAAACAGAACACCAGGTGCAATACCAGGATGTCCTAATTCTGGACTTGTGTGCAGTAGTATAAAATGGATGTGACTTCACTGAAATCAAAGGAGGGAAAATCAGTTGACACCTGAGGAGAGTTTAGCAGAATTTGTGCTCTCCTCCACAACCAACAGAGTGAGTTAACAGAACTGTTCTTAAAGCCAAGAGGCATGACTTCTCTTCCCAGTGAAAAACGATGCAATCTCCTGAAAACACAGGTGTTTCTATGAGTAAAGCTCTGTAAGGAACTTGAATGACACCAACTTGGTTTATTAAGCCAGTAGTAAGTGGCTACTTTTATTGCGGGACACTGGATACTCACCACCAAAGAAATTAATGTGGGTTTCTCTCTCCTTTCCAAAAATGGCCTGAAGACCAAGCAGTATGCAAAGAATCACTACTCCCATCACTAATTTGTGTAAAGGTCGTGACACAGTGTCTTGACACGCCAATTATCTGCTAAGTTCTCCCTTAATATAAAGAGTTTAAATAGATGGAAAATTTTTCTTTCATTACATGAAATCAAATATTTTATGATACTGCTTTGATTACAACCGGTGAGAGGAGCAGAGAGTAAAATCAACCTAAAAGCAATGGCTTAATTTAAGGACAGTTTCATCTCAGACTTCTAGGGTTTCTCTTCTTTCCACTTCAAAGGAAACACCAAAAAACCGCATATTTTCACATCTGTTAAATTGCAAGTGGATTTTGTTTCTGTGCAAAATTTATGTATTATACACATGGAAGTCCAGTACATGATTTCCAAATACAATTACATCTTCATTAGATGTTTTTGTTGGCATGAGTCTTCTGGAGAGTTCACAGAGATCTGATCCGTTCCTGATATAATCTGTCAGCCAAAGGCCTGTAAGTGGACACACTGATGCCTGCAAATGTGTATTTTTGGCAGGACTGCCTGATTCCATCTGTGTGCACACTTGTGTACGAGTGTGTGTGCAGTAAGTTTTGTCAGTATGAATAACACTCATATGTGAGAGGAATTTTTTTCTGGCCAGCACAGCAGAAAGTATATTGATATACAAAAAGTGTTCCTATAAGATAGAATCTAAGATAAGACATTGACTTCAATGCTGTCGAATTGCTCCAGCATACCTTAAGAGTTAAGCTTACTAATAAAGACAGACAGCCCTAAATTCAATTCAAATCTCACTATTCCTTTATTACCAACATCAGATCACATGTACTCTCTTGGAGAATATCATAAAAGCAGTCCAATTTTTAAGAGAAAATTTCAAGGTGCCTTTAAATAGCAGAAATATCCTCATATATCCTTATAATAATTTTAGTTAAGTATTTGAAGTTTAGCAGAGCCTTTGCAAATCCTTTCCATCTCTTCTGTTAAGCTTTCAATTCTTACTGCAGCAGTGCAGTAGATGTTGGGCAATGAAATGTACTGCAGTTTCAAAGCATCACAGTTTACCCTCCATGCATATGCTTCACATAATATAGACAAATGATCGATTTTTAAACTGCCAACCTTCTCACGTGCTTGGCATTAAAACTGAACAATGATGTGGGCCATCCAGAGTACTGCTTTATACTTCAAACACCTTTCAGTACAGTCACGTCATGCATTTTATCTGATTATTACATTAAAAAAAAAAAAAGCGAATGTGAGCACTCAGAAATGTGCAGTGAAAGGTCTTGAGGAAGTCTGCTTGGGTCACCTCACTTCTCTGAGCACATCTCAGTAAAAGTTAAAATATCAATACAGCCACACATCCTTTGCATTCAAGAAATGGTTCTAAAATGTCAGCAAGCAGCACTTAAACATATCTATTTTCTAGCTTCTTCTGCTGCAATGGTACTTTTTAGATGGAGAAGTTCATACTGAGGCAATAGTGTACACAAATAGACTCAGGAGAGGCAGAAACTGTAACCTGGTCACAAAGGTAGAAAGAAAGAAGGGCACTCTGTGTTGGTCTGGAACTCAGGGTATGTTCTGGCTTCATGATGGAATTCATGTCAATATGTCCCAGACCTTTTTTTTCACACCTGGCTCTAGCTCTAATCCATGCTGCTTACCTCCTTGTTCACTTCTGGGCTGCCCTGCAGAGCAAGCTGTCTGCCTGCTCCCGAGAGCAAACTGCAGCACAGAGCAGCTTCCTGCTGGGTTAGCTCTAGCTATGAAGTAGGAAGCTTGGACATGGACCACATCTGTGGGTCTCCCCGCCCTCAGCACAAATCCAACAGCACCCAAAAGGCAGTGCTGTCACCCTGCAAGACTCTAGAGGCCCCCTCAGCCTGCCTGAGGATGTGCAGCCTGAGCTCTCTGTGCCATGTGATGGGAGAGTGTTTTGGCTGCTGCAAATGTCTTGGAGCCCTTGACAGAAGAACCAACACAACAATGCAAAGGGCCGGATGAGTGTCACATCAAACTCAGTGAGAGTTCCAGCTGAGTTCATGTTCCACAACCTAGGCAGTGTGAGCATGAGCTGACCCATGTGAACTGTCCCAGTGACCAAGGCTGGCTTTCCTGGAGAAGCACAGTATGTGCCAGCTCGCTCAGCCTCTGAGCTTCATTCCTCATTTATAAAAGAGAGGCTGTTTCTCTTCTGCCTTTGGACAGCCATAATGCTACTGACAGTTCACATGTCTAAGGCAACATTACATGCGAGCCACTGTCTGTTTCCCTCTCCAACTTCATCTCCTGAGTAGAGCCTTGGGCAAAGCTGAAGTCTAAAGGTGGTGGTTTTGAGACAGATGCTGCACCATACCCTCTCATTATACCCAGCACAAGTGTGGTGTCAGTCAGGGGCAGTGGGTGGAGAGGGGCAGAAGTTTATGTTCAACCCTACTCTTGCTCCTCTTGGTTTTGATTCCATTCGTATTCACCATCCACACAGCATGGAGAATAGGTGACTCAACTAAAATATACTGCTCCCAGAGGAAGTTTCAATGCCCTTGAATTTAGCACAACGTCCTGAGCTGATTTAAGAAGGCACTGCTCCTCACTGCCAGTTCTGAGCCCATGACCATTACTGTTCCCAGTGCAAAAGCAGCAGAAGGGACTATGTGGCTGAATCTGTGCCTTCCAGACCATGAAATTTGTTTTGCACTGGGAGTTAAGACGCATGATCCTCATCCTGCTTTCCTGCTTCTAGTTCTGTAACCTCCATCAGAAGGCGAGGTGGAGAACAGAGAAATATCTTAAACTGTCCCTGGAAGATTTATCATTGTGAGCCCAACTGGGTCCAAAATCTGTCATGTTATGAATTAGGCAAACTGTGCTGTCTGTGTTCTCCCTCTGGTCCTACCTCTAAATGTAAAAAAGTGCTGTTCCCAGTATTCATGATTGTAAAATTTAA
This sequence comes from Ifrita kowaldi, assembly GCA_013398055.1. Lineage (NCBI taxonomy): Eukaryota > Metazoa > Chordata > Aves > Passeriformes > Cinclosomatidae > Ifrita > Ifrita kowaldi. The sequence goes on along the minus strand of VZRS01005773.1, from coordinate 418,883 downwards.
ATAGACCAAGCTAGGTGATTTATCTTATCAAATGTTTCTTGTGTTACAAACGTATTGCTCTCAGGGCTCTCAGTACCAGTGGCATACAGAATCCTTTTTCTCCCCAGTGAAAGATGGTGTTGCTGTATTGTGCAAGCACTCTGAATACACAGGATGTCCTTGTTAAGAGAAGACAGTTGTGATGTATCTACATTTTGGGGCTTGGAATACAAATTCTCTTTTGTCTTTTACCATTGTTCTTTGATTTTGAGAGTTCTTTAGAGCTGAGAATTCTAAGAGCTGTTGCAGATGTTTTCTTGCCAAATTACTGGATTGTGTAACAAAGTCATGATTTGGCACTTCAGGTTTTGAGTAACCATGAAAGAAAATCTAAATTAAACTAGATGAGGAAGTGCAAAGTAAATATGGCCAAGACTGTACTTCAACAGCAAAGCCCCAGCCCTACATTTTCCATGTAGCTAAGTAGGAGGCAGCTGTTTATTCCTGAAGTGCAATTTCACCAGCATAAATAAATCCAAAAGCTGGACCTTCGTTTAGGATGTTAATTAATTCTAAATAAAACCCCTCAGGAGTATGAGAATTGATCAAAGAAGCTGACTGTGTCAGAAAGTCTGTGGGAAAGAGGAAGAAAAGACTGGTAGTCCATTTAGAGAAAGGATGGAGGTGCATCTAAACTTGAAGAAAAAGCTAAACATTTTTTCTGAGTATTCTTTTCACAAACAACCTTATTTACAGTGGGTGATTTAAAAAAAATGTTAAAGCTGCTTTGTTTGCAACCCTATCCTTAGATCTGGATCAGACTCTACGAGGTACACGAAATATAAGGCAGAGGCACAAACCAGCAAGTTTGAGGGGAGATTCTTCAGAAAAAGCAAGCAGCAAACTAACAGAAGTCCTAAGGGTGAAGTAGATTTTAAAATGTCCCCTCTCTAAGCTCAACCCCTTTCAGAACTTGTTCAGATTTGTACTGAATGTTATCCATACTTCACACACTTAAAGTTGTCTCCAAAATGCTTATTCAGGGCTCAGGTACCTTTTTGAGGTTCTTGCTTTGAAAATGAGAGGAATTTGGCTGTCTTTAGTCTATTTTGATATATTTAGAGTTTCTGTTCTAAAATGAAAACCTGACCCAAAGGTAACCCTTATAGGAAGGACTACCTTGACTAGAGCCTGCTCAGCATGCATCAACAGCAGCTGACCTGCAAAATAGGAAGGCCTGAGCAGTAGGGTCCAAAAGCATCATTTTCATTCTTGGACTATGTTATTTCCTCTCTGAATGAACATTTTTAAACTTGCAATTACTCAATATAATCTCTAAATCAAGTGCATTTACTTGCAGATGTGACACTAATCCTATTTATATCTTTTAGAGCAATTCTTTTTACTGGATAAAAAATGTGATTGAAGTGTTTCAAGACAATAAAAACGTGCTATTAATAATGAATTGTGCTAAAAACATACTCTTCATTGTTATCACTTGAGCATATCACTTAATATGAGAATATCAAAGACACAGGCAATCCTCCAAGTTATCTACTGAGTCCTGTCCAAATGAGAAAAAGACTAGACCATTGTGACATGAATTTTTCATTGTCTCCATTTTTATTCTCTACACTCTTTTCATCTCTAACTACTTGTTCAACTATGTTCATTCAATTACTGAAATCCAGCTGGTTGAAACGTATCCAGTTGGGCTTTATCATCTTTTGAACTTCCTTTTCAGAGAGGTCTTTAATGACTTTAACTGTTGTTCTTGCAAGTCTCTCACACTCACACTAGAGAATGCAAGGTTATCTTTGCAAAACCTATCTGCAAACTTGACTCAAGTTCACTTGTGTGCAAACTTCCAGGAGGGGAAAATGCACTTCTTACACAGTGAGAACACTCAGCATTCATTTGCTACCTTCTAATAGCATCTCATATTAAATGCTTTAAAAACCCTCTTAAACAGAACCAGATGTTTACAGAAATTCTGGTGGCTGTCCAAAAGAAATTATCTTACTCCCTTCCCCCAAACTCCCTTTATCCATTAAATAATGCATTGAAATGGAAATACAGAGCATGCAATGACTGACAGAATTAAACAAGGGGCAGATGAAGAGAAAACTGAATTACTTGTGTATTTATGGCCTTTTGGTTTTTTTTGTTATCCAGTCTCTCTTAATCACATTCTATAGTATGTATTTTGATCCTGAAAATACATGTTTACTAATCACAGTTTCTTTAACGATCATTTAAACACAGGTTATTTACTTTTGTTTATATTCTGCAGTAACCAGTCTTCTGGTTTTTCTTGTGGAGCTAATAGGAAAAGGCCCATAAAAGGAGGAAAATCACTCTTACACATTGCTGTGATACCCATTTCTGGGGAAACCAAAGGTTCCACTAGGACACGTCTCCTGATTCCAGAGAACTAGTGCTGTTGTGAAGATGTGTGTTGTGGCAGAGGATCCTGGGGGAAAAATGAGCTCCGGTCCCTACATCAACTAAAATGCACACAGCATTAAAGCACATAGTGCTTTTCTTTCTTCAAATAGAACACATTGTCCTCACCATCAGTGAAATTACTAAAACCATGGTAAATTGCAGAGATCCAGCTCATGATTCACAAACGCAAGTATTACTACAGCGAGCAATTGAATCAAAGGGAAATTGGCATTGTCTCTTTAGATGTGTAATCAAACAAGGCTCCTCATGCCATTAAAGGCCGTTGGAATTGGCTGTGACATCATATTCTACAAATATGAACCAATTTGAATTTAAAAAAAAAAAGGGAAAGAAGCGACTTCATTTTCTTGGAATGCACTTCAATTTTCTCCTCTATACTGAGTGAAATCTCAACTGGATTCAATCTAACTGCACAAAGAGGGTTAACCCTCGCCTGTCTGTTGAAAGAATGTGATTTGCTTATGTAAATGCCAATGATCTCTATCTTTCTAACATCCAGTTGGAAATATTCTGTAAAAATACCTTTATTATGGAGGTGATTCAGCTCAATAAATTCTGCCAGTGTCTGCCTCAAGTGTTTAGATGTGGCTGCCCTGAACATACCGGGAAAGAGTGTAAGAGGAAAGTGAGCAAGCCATTTCATCCAAAGCTTATGTGATTTCCAAGCGTGACAGCAATGCAGAATGTTTACAATCTATTCCATGTGCTTGATCACCTATATATACACACGTACATGTGTATATATAGGTATATACAGATGTATGTGTAGGTGCTCAAGGAACACAGACATTCTCTATTCCGCTGGTTTAATCATGATATTTTAACTTGAGTGCAGACTATTAGCCACAGGTCGTTACAGGTCTCTGGCACCCACCTTTACTTCTTCATGGAAGTTGATAGGAAATCAGCTGAATTACAAAAAAGCCCAGTGCTTTCGTAATATTCATCTGTGTGCACTGCTACAATGTAACACATGGGCTTAGCATTCACCTGCACAGTTGCTTCTATCACAATAGCAGCAATATGGGCCAGCAGCAATTCTCTAACTGGGCAGTAGATATGTTAGTTGCTCACAGGCTGATAGAAGCAACCAGGAAAAACAGGGGAAAACCAAAATCCATGGCTTTTTGCTTCTCAGTTCCTTTGAATAGACCCATGACTCATGTTGGCCATTGTTTTTCTTCATAGTTCCCATGATCAGCAGTGTGGGGACACAGTTCAGACCAGTGGTCTGATGCAGCTTGGAGGTTGATAACAGAAGACTGACAAAAGTAGGAGTATTGGCATAAGGTTTGGGGGTTTTATTATTATTTTTTTTTGATCTGTTCTCTTTCTTTATGCTGGTTCTTGTTTCACCTTTGACTGATAAGGAACCATATCAGTTCCCCAGTGGAGGGGTCACTGAACTTTGCTAGTAGAACAGCCCCTGTATGGTTAAGACCATTGAGTGCTCCTGGTACACACTTGGCAATAATGATATTTACTTAGTACAGGTACAAACAGAGAGAAATTCTGATGGATCAGTGCTCTCAGAACCTCAGATTCCTGGTTTAAGATGTATTTTATGCCACTACCTCTTCTCTGCCCTGCTCCCACCAAATACAGTAGAGATTCCGTCTTTAATCTCACTATATGCAAGATCAGTCTCTCCATTTAACTGTGAGTGTTTTTCAACAAACTCTCTGCCTACAGCCCCATTATCTTCAGTGGGGATCACACAGAGCTTATCTGCAACACAGGACCCGTTGCCAATAATCAGTGCTGGCCAACACAGAGCAATTGCCCTCATTAAGACTTCAGCTCACAAAAGGAAAGTAGCATCCTAAACTTCAAGAAGCTGAGGTATCACAGCAGTGAGAGCAGAATGAGAGCAGATAGAAGAGATCTCTTTGAACAGAGCCCTGCTGCAGCAATTACCTGTCTGACAGGAATGTTACTTCATTAAGCAGGAAATACATCAAGGCTATTATCCTCTGAGTTCTATATCATAATTGAAATAGCTGCAGAGGTATTTCTTTTGCTATCTGATAGATCTGCTTTTATATCTGCTGACAGGAATTCAGCTGGAATTAATCGCTGTAAGTGTAGAATGTACAAAAGAAGTGTAGCTCCACACAGTGCGCTAATTTCTGCATTACTCTTCAAGCACCTTAAGGAAAAATGACATTGAACGCTCAGATTCTGAAATGTGTTAAACATCCCTTGTAACTCTCCCAGGCATCACTGATTTCACTAATAACAAGTTATGCTAATTGCCCTGTGCGCAATGAGGGCCAGATGTCTCGGTACTGAAGGTTACAAACATTCAACGGTACTAAGGCACCTCACTTATTTTGCTCGTATTGCTTCTCAAAATCTGATTCTAGCCCATGGAATTCATCTCTCCAGGATGCCAAAACCAAGTGTAGTCATAAAGGCTGGATTTAATTTTGTTTTTATTAAAGCCATGTCAAAGTTAGAACTAGCATTTATGTGTATTTGTACCTACTCAGAAAAGATAGTGAAGTATTAATATGTATAGCCAAAAAAATCACAACAAATCACATAACTTCTGCAGACAGATTATATTATTTATTTATTCTCTTAATGTTAGTTGAACACATGATAAATCTGTCCTTTAGTTTTCTTTTTTTTCCCCCCTTCCCTCCCACTCTCCGTTTCTACCCACAAACCATAATTTTTGTAGATCTTACACATTTTTCTCTGCTGTTCTATGTTTCTAATGCATACACTTTTTAATTACCTATTGTCTGTTCCAATCCACCAAAAGCTTAGCTACTGTCTCAAGCTGGTCAAAACACTGGGAAAAAAAAAGGAAAAATCATCCATGTTTTAAAAACTCTGTCCAGACCTATTGCGTGCATGTGCCTGTAAACAAGCAACTAAAATACATTCCATGAAATATATTATCTGAACTATCACACTGCTGACTCTGAAATACTTGGAAGTACAAATGTTTTCTAGGAATACAGCTGACTGTGAGAATGTAAAAACACAGTAACCTCAAAGATTTCCAGCATCAACAAAAGATTTCTGTATGGCTTCTCTTCCTAAAACAAAACAATATTTAACATGGTCCTTCATCAGACAAAACCTCATGTTCTTTAAAAAGGACTAGTAGTGCCCACTGTTTGTGGAAGCTGTTACTTTCATAAGATCAGTAACTAGAGTAAAATACTTATCTGGAAAAATGAGTCGTTTTTGTTACCTAGATGTCGTCAGTGTTCACTATGACTTTGGTATAAACAAGGGTCTGTCTGGACAGTCACTGCATAGTCACAGAAATATCTCCTTGAAGAACAGCTCTTCTTGGTACATAATTGAGAAGAATATTTATGTTCAGATGTGGGAATCTTGTGCTTTATTTATGAATTTGCATACATCGAATTATGGCTTCTCAGGTCATTTCTAACAGATGGTAAATGTTAAGAAAGGAAAATGTGCTTGTAAGCACAATACTGCAAGCCATAGCAGAGCTTGAATGAATTGGGTTCTCGTGTGTACAGTCCTCTGAATTTTAATACCCTTACACAACATTTCAGCTCCAACAAAACCATTCATACATACCAGTGGTTTTAAGGACTGTCTTTCTCTGGCATGCAGGGAAAATTCTCATTTCTGAAGCATCTGTTCAGCTTCATCCTTACAAAGCCTGATTAAGTGTATGTATTAGACAAATTCCAATTAGTGATATAAAAGGATAAATGAAACTTTTTTTAAACACATTTTTCCCCCTCCACTGAGAAAAGACAAGATCTTCAGCCCAAGCTGCGGTGAAAGCAATAAGTGATTTACTGTTCAACTTCTTCCTGCCTCCTAAAATGGGACTTTTTCCTTTAGTTTCCCTGTTTAGCTCCATGTCAGGAACTGCAAGTTCCATGAAACCTACATTTAGAAATAATCATTGTCTGTCAGTTCACTATGATTTCTAAAGAATAACTTCTCCTATTCTTCTAAAAAAATTCATGTTCTTAATGAGTAGCCCATCTGGGACAGTTTGCCTAAAACGGTGATGTAATCCCCAATGGCAACAACTCTCATCCCAAACAGTCTGATAAAGATCCCTGTAATATTCTCACTAAACTAGATTCTGCTCTCATTTAAAATTGTACAGAACTGAGGATGCTACAATTAAATGGTATTTTGACATAGGCAACAAAACGGGGTTTTTTCCTGAGAGGATTTATAAATACTGTGAAAATGATCAAATACAAATGTTTCCCAGATGAGTCAAGCATGCAGAACAGCTATAACTTAGCCTAGTGAGCAGGAGAGAAGACTTGGCTAAGTCCTGTGGTACTCCACAAGGTTTTGGGTTTTTTCAAAACTCTTAGTGAAGTTTAGTTTTTTCTTCTGCTTTCATTCCTTTTTCACCTCCACCTTGGAACAGCTGTATGTAACAAATTAGTCCTTGAAAGACAGGAACACTGAAAATATGATGGAAAATAATTTCCCCTGGGAGTGTAAAGTATTGGTGTTAAATCAAATGCAAAATCAACTTAAACATCCATATGAATATCCTAGGAGAAATATTTAGCCACTTTGATACTTTCTACCTTTTCCCTCCTCACCAAGGAATAGAGTAAGAGATTTCCATTAGAATAATGTTATGTATGAATTACCCTTTGCCCGTGGGGAGTAGGGGAAATTACAGCTTTTATACTCCTTTTTTTTTGTAATTTACAGGGACTTGTTTTGAGATGCACCAGGCTGACTACAACAGTGCTAAGTGTTTCCAGAGTATAAAGTATGTCATTTAGAGGAGGAGACCTGTACTGAACTCACAGGCACAATTCCAACCATTTCAAGGGTTCTGTTCCCCAGCAATGTGCAGAAAACGCTGAGGTGCCTGTTTAAAGTATAAGCACAAGTTCACAGAAGGATTGAAGTCATTCCCATACCCTAAGACCTTTCCACGCATTCAATAATACTTGGCTGCAGGTACATCTGTCTAATGGTTTTTATCCAACAGAAATCCAGTCAAAACCAGTTCACGTTGGTAATACCTGGCCCAAAAGGTTGACCACGCACAAATCATGGAGTTGATAAGGAGATAAAACCTTCACATCTTGCTGTCCATCAAAAGGTTCAGTTCTCAGCTCCAGACACAATAGCAACCATGTATGGGCACAGTTTCAGTTGTATTTAAGTGTTGCAAGATACAGTCTCACGTAGTCTTTACCAAGCCATGTTTCATAGGCTGTTTAGCAAGTGAGACATCTCTGGACCCTTTGTGGCTCCACAAAGCCAGCTGCACTAAGACTGGGAGCAAACTACTTTGAGTTCACCATCAAAGGAAACATTCCCATTTCAGCAAATTTTATTTTCCAACTACTGTAATAATCAAAGTTATTACAAAAGCCAGGGCTATGATGGCACTGCGATATCTCAAACAAAGAGACACTAGGTGAAGTGGTACTGGAGCTGTTCCACAGAGATATTCATAAATCCATTGGATCACATTTTGCCTCAGTTAGAGCAGTTTTCCAGCACAAAACTGCCCAGAGCTAGATTACAGTTTACAAAGATGAAATCTGAGGTTTGACTAACTTTTAGCAGTATACTAATAAAACAATCTACATACTAACAAAACAATTGCACATGAGATGCTATTTTCTGAAGGTATTTTTGAATATTTATATTCTTACACTTCCTTTCTCTTACTAGGACTGTCCAACAATTGCTGTATGAGGTAAATATTTTTTAATATTTACACAAGGTCCCTCTTCATGAAAGGAGACATTTTGGGCATTAATCTGAGCCCTCCTCAAAGATTGACTCTATTCTAAGTGAGACATAATGTGAGAACCTTTGGATACTGTGCATGAGACACTTTCTGTCATTTTGCCTATAATTTCTGTCCATCTTTTCAGTCCTACCTATCCCAGGGAGGTCAGGGAACCTTTAGTCAAGCCTGCTGAACAAGCTGGTGAAAGCTTTAACTTGTCCTTGAACCAAACAATTGTCCATAATGCATTCAAAATGCATTTTTAAGTTCACACAGTGTTTGCACAGACACAAGCAGAGCTCTGTTCATCACTACAGCTCTCAGGCAACGCAAAGAATAATCAGCAATTACCATGTTTGGTAATTTTTAATGATGCCTCTGTGATGTTGCTTACAACTTTATATGAAAGGACTGCAAAGTGCTGCCTCAGTTTCCCTGTTCCAAATGATAATGACCTCACTAATTGCATGCTCTGAAGGCTGCTTCTGGAAGGAGCTACTGAAAGAGACATTTATCATGAAATGAGATTCCATTTTTGTTATACCATGTTTTTTCAAAATGGCTTCTGTCTCCTTGCATACACAAAATGAGGTGTTTTATCAGTGATTTGGGGTTGTGTAGTACAGACAGTACCTGGAGAGAGACGGGCTAGACAGGAGAGGCAACTTCTCAGCCCCAGAAACTCCTGTTCTCTTAGAAGGCTTGAGATTGGGAAAATTGCATATTTCTTCTTCCGCAGACTTTCTGATGAACAGAGAAAAGCTGTCTAGAAGGTTCATCTTGGCTAGCATTCATAAGGATGAGTAGAGGTAATAGAAATTTTCCCTTTATTTCCTCTGTATTGGTTCATAGCTGGTTTTGTTTGCCTCCTATCTAGGCTTTCTTTTTTATCTAGAAAGTGCCTGTGGCCCACTTTTTAGTCTTCTCAGGGCAAGTGAGGTCTGTCCAGGTACTTTTCCATTAGTAAACAGAAACATTTGCTGTCTCCTAGGTGCTTAGCCTTGACAGCAAGAGGGGAGGGTAGAGCAGATGTGTTCTTCTTCAATGCTATTAATAGCAATGTAGCCTGATTGTCATTCAATAGGGAAATCACCTTTCTGCAGGGTTGATGCAAAGAAGTTAGAAATAGATAAGCAAAATGTCTTTTATGACTCCAGCTGTGCTCAGTGTTAAATCAATTGTGGGTGGTTCTTTTTCAAGGTTAGAAATAATATTGTGTGCATTTTAGGCTGTGTAAATCCCATTTTCAGAACTGCCCTCTGAACACGGCATTCCTTCTTTCAGTCACAGTCCTCCAAACATAGTTTACCTAGTGATGCCCAGGAATTATCTTCCACTGGACACGTGCCTCTTTTACTCCTGGGTATTCAACAGGGCTGTGCAGGTTGTGTCCTTGAAGCTCCCACAAGTTCAAGCTTTAGAACTGCCAGTGCCAGCATCAGGACACCTTAGGGGCAAACCTGGATGTTGAGACCCCTATTACAAAACTGATAGGAACATCCAGCCAAACTCCTGGGGGCTCAAAGTGGGCTGCAATGTTCTCATAGCACCAAGCCAGTGTGACTCCTTTTAGGCATCTTCTCGCCTTATACTTTTCTGCGCACACAGTCCGGTGTCAAAGAACTCTGTCTGGGCCTGCTTTCTCAGCAGAGCCACCAACCTAAAGTGCTCTGAGTTGCACGAGCCCTATCCAGGATTAATGACTCTGTCATTTCTGGTCTGGCAGCCATGGCTGAGAATACAACCCTCCCAATGCCTCTGTTTTCTCACACCTCCATTGGGTCATTCACTCTCCACAAGGCTGACAACTGTGCTCCAGGTGCTGGACTCTGCTCTGTGAGACATTTCCCCTCTAACAATGGCATAAGGTGAACTAGATAATTATAAAGGTTTACTTTATCACCTGAGAATTATTATTTTTTTTAATCTTTTGTTGTGTTCAGGCTATTTTATGTGAGGCATTTGCTGGGTTTTGCAACCCTCAGCATGCCAAAGAGACTCTGGATATGCTCCAGAGCTATTTCTTACATCTCACAGATATTTATTTTCTACGCAATTTTGCCAGCTGACTTGGTGTTATTGAAATGAAGAGCACATAAATGCCTCCTAAGAAATACTCATGATTTGTCTACTTCTCTTTAAAATCCTAATCCAAAAAGTTAACACTGGCATTATGCAAAATGCCACATTTACATTTAATAACAGCATCCTGAATAAATATTTAGAAAAACTGCAGTTTTTTAATTAAACCTGTTGTGAATGAAAGAGCAGATAAATAATGCATACAATAATAAACTTTCCTTAGTCAATCCACCCCTTTGGCAACACAGATAGTAGGTGATTGCATAATACTTTTAAATAGGTAACATTTGAGCATGACCCTTCCTATTTTTGTGATTATTTGTTGAATGAGTATATGTACACAGAGTTAATCAGATCAGTTGATTCCTCCATCTGTTCATTTCTGCCCAGAAAGAGAGACAATATTTTATTAATCACGAGTAAACTACAACATAAAAGCAGAAACTAAGATTCAAAGAGACCTAGCCTAGCAACAGAGCAACATTCTAATTTCAGAGGACCTAGCAAAAGGACTCCAGCATTCTGACTCAGTGATCAAAATTTAATATTCCAGATGGGCAACATTTCTGGTTTGACAGCCTTAAAAAAATAAAACCTAAACTCTTATCTGTAACAACTCTAGTATAAACAATTCTTCTGTCTCACTAGCCAAATAAACTAAAACATTTATGCTCTTTTTACACAGATATAGTTTGGTCTACAAAGTGGAGGCCTATTTTTATTTTTCCTCACTTTCTGACCAAAAGGTTATGCTCTTGCTTTATCTAACCCATCATAGACCTGGCTATACATAAGAGGGTGCTCCTGCCCACAAAGTTTGCTGTGAAGGTCCTCATTCTAACCAGAAATAAGACCACCTGTCCTGGGGATTCAGTGTGAACCAGTACAGAAGACAACAGTTTCCTTCTCGAGGCACAAGGTGTACTGCTACTTTATCACTGATCTGATTTCCAGACTTGTGCCTCGTGGAGTAGACAGCCATCCTCTCGAGCTCTGCAACTCTGAGTCCTCTGTGGCCCTGGTCTAACACTCACTGCACAAGTACAACACCCAGCATCAGCTCTGTCCTGCCTGAACAACTAAACTGCTAGGAGAAGAGCAGGAGCCAGAAAGCAAGGAGAAAGAGGTCCTCAACATCCTCCTAAGGGGCAGTGAGAGGTCAAGGTCACACTGGTAGTGGCTGCCATTGGCCTGTACAGCTGTAGGAAGGACTGGGCTGCAGGAGTAGCAGCTGTAGGGAGCTCGAAGCTGGAAGACATTCTGGGCATGGCAGTGACCCCCCAGCTCTGGGAACAATGACACGAAACACAGAACAGCATTCCCTCTGGAACCAGAGTTACAAATGAGCAGGGCTCCCGTCATAAACAAGCACAAAGCCAACCTTTCCGACCCAGCTTTTCCTGCCTAATTTATAACAGATTGCATAAAAGCAAGAAATGAGAGACAATGTTTCATTTTGTGTAAAATTACACAGGTCCATGGCAATTACAGTGAAATGATGAGTAAGTATATTTCCAGCAGAACTAGATGTCACCCTTTATAGACACAGACACACACACACACACACACACACACACACACACACATTCTCCATGCAGGAACAGACAAGAATTCCCACTGAATGGGTTAAAGTTCATGAAATAGTCATACTCCTTCACTGACAGCTGTAATAGGAATACAATGTATTTTATATTACTTTATTGCACACTGAAAAATCATGTGGCCCATAAAGAAATGATTTATCCTATAAAATTCCTAGTATGGAAAATCAGTAAAATGTTACAATTAAGCACTTTTGAAAAACAAATCTCCAGTGCCAAGAGTTCAGGACATTCTATTTTTTTTCTATTTTTCTGATAATTACTTGTTTGAATTTATTTTATCAAATCTCAACAAGGAAGTGCATATTTTTTGCAAAAAATGTTCACCAGCTTTTTTCCCATCTTCTAAAACTGGCTTTGGTACTTGTAAACTATAAAAATAGCAAGAAAAGTATCCTTCTAGGTGGTCAGGGATTAGCCCTTGTTCTGCCTTCTGTGTCACTGTATTCTGAACTATGATTGCTCTACACCTATACACATCAGGTGTAGATCAACCTCTATGCACTGGAGCTGTTTGAAACTCTTTTTCCACAGGTTATATCCCTGTGGAAACATGATTGCTTCTTTTTAGCAATTTTGGCATCTTTTTATCATTTCAAGATAATGTAAATTTGTTTTCACATTATTCCTCTCCTCCTCATTATTTTTTTTCAGCTTTCATTGTTTTTTCCACTGAAGATACAGGAGAAAAGATACAGGTAAAATAGAGGAGAAAAGTGCCAAGTGTAGAAAAAAGAAGTAAGAAAATAAAAATTTCTTGGATTTGTGGGTCTTTTCCCTTTATTTGGCATGAAAATGAGATGCTAAGAGCCTTAGCCAGAATTTCAGTCATTGCCTTTGAACTGACTCCAGTTCATGAAGAGTTACACTAACTTCTCCTGTTCTCTGAATTCTTTGGACTGGCACTATATTATGAGGGTTTTGGCCTAATACAGTGATGACTTGGCCTCCCGAGGGTGACCTCCTAGAGTCTACAGTAAAACAAATAACAAACTATGACTCCTGATAATGTGTCTCAATATGAGCAATTTGGCTACTTTTTGTTTGAGTTTGGTTTGGTTTGGTTTTATTGACGTACCTAAGGAATTGGGGTAGGGTATTAAGAAATTTTTTAAAAGCACAAAACAGTTCTTCACACTGAAAGTACAATCCTCTAAAATTGAAGTCTTTAAGGATGTACTTTCAGTGGGGGAGATGTAAACCCGAAGAAACTCTCCCAAAGATTCATCCTCACATATTTGAATTGTGGTACAGCTGAAATCAGGTGCAGAATTTCCATTTGCTTCAATGGGACTAAAAGTTCCCTCTGAGAATCTAATCAGTTTTCTTTATACTGTCATTTTTTCCTGTTCCTATTATGAATACTGCTGCAATTTGCCTGCACAGACTTCTCCATAGCTTTTCAGTTCCAAGAGCATTTCCTGATTCAATTTGGCTCGTAAACAACTACATTTTTTGTTCTTCCAATATATTTCTCATAATGGTACCATTTTCACAAATGGACCCCAGCTCAGTTAAATTTGTTTTGTCTAACCTTAGTGAAAGCACACAGATTTTTCCTCAGGATACAGTTCATAATACCTTTTGTTTCCATAGCTAGTGTTTTTCTGCATATCATTACAAAGATCGAAGGAGCATCTTCAATACAGCTCATAAAATGAATTCAGATTCTGAACCTCCTCCTTTTTCTCCTACAAATACTAATCCTCTTTTAGAAGTGTGGAGCTTTCTCACTCCCACTTGATGTAGAAATTCATGCATTAATTCTGCCTAGGGTAAAAATGTATTGATAATAAATAATAGTAGAATTATGTGGTAAATCTTAGATGCTCTGTTTATTATATTCTAAAATGGGCTTAGCAGATAGTTTTTAGTCATTATGCTGCAGAATGCTACATGTAATATCATCTTAAAGAACTGATCTTGCCTTTTGTGGTAACTTGTTTTGCAATATCTAGAATGATAGCACACCATGGACTTATTTGCTCATCAAGTCACTGGAGGGAGCTAAGTAAACACTTACATCAATTATAGTGAAACAGAATTAGCAGCAAGAGCACACAATAACAGATTCTAAACTATTTGTTCCAAGCTACAGCCTAGAAAGACTATAAAGCTCTGAAACGTTTGATGGATAGAAAATAATATGTAGCTAGTTTAAATATTTAGAAAGAAGAATACAGATGTTGTTGTTCACTGGTGGGACATTCTTTAGGTGCATCAACAGCTTGGAACAAATTTACAAGGTAGGTGTTCAACTGAAGAAAATCTACTCATATTCAATGAGATTGTAAAAATCATCTGGTTAATCTGACATGTACATGCACCTGTTGTCTGCAACATAACCCCTGAAATTACTGCCTGTTCATTTGACTTATATATGAACTCTGTATTTATAATACTTGAAATTTAAATGAAACCTACAAAATAACAGGAAAATCCATTAGCAGCCTAAGCACTGCTTCAATAGCACGTGAGAGGTTATTCCCAAGAGATCACATTACCATGTAAGAGAGCAAGCTAATGATGCTCCCCGTAGCAAGGGGGTTCATACTGACAAATAGCCAGATTGTCACTCTGGTTAATGCAATACAGTAGAGTGACAGAATACTGGACTACAAGGTCGGAAGTAGAGACAAAGAAATCTGATCTAGAAAAGACATTCTAGGGAGAAAAATATTTAACAGTTATAAATAACATATCTGAGTATGAACACACTTTATATCCTGGTTACACAGTGTGTCTTGCTTGATTATGTGCTGTGAGAAATTAAGATTGTCCTGCATGTTTTTTATTGGATGTGAGAAGACAGGGTTAATTACAGATGTCCACATCTTTTCTCCCATGAACAACACATAAATTAGCTTTTCCAGAAAAAGTCTGCTAGTTTTGGCATAATGCCTCAGAGTCATGGTATTAGAGACACAGGCAATCAGAAGAACTGCTGGCAGAAGAGAGTGTTGTGTTACTCTGATTTACACTACTGACCAATCTGGCCCACTGCTACAGTGGATAATACTGTTACTGTAGGAAACACAGCAGGTAAAACTTCCTAGGGCAGAGGCAATGTGCTACACAAATTCAAAGCATCCCCAGCTGTATGAACCTGAACCAGCCATCTGATGGAAAATGTCCTGTCACTGCTGATTTGACCTAAGAAAAAGCCTCTCCTAATCACTACTAATTTCCTGAGTCAGCGTGTTCCCTTAATGCCTGCCACTAATTACACAGATTTACAACTCAGTGCAATATTTGTGAACCAAAGGAAAACCCTCTGAGATTAAAAGATTATGGAAGACTATTATCCGAACACTAAAAAAAAAAAAAAAAATTAAAAAACACCACAAGCCTTTAAAGACAATGGTGAGAAATGGCAGGACTTTGCTTTATGACATAATTACAAGAGAAGAAGCATCTAATCTAAGGGAGGAAAACAATTACTTAGGGCTGGCTACGTGTGTGGCAACATGTCCATTACCTTTCTGCTAAATATCAAAGCTCCTGCAGCCCTTCCTTACTATCCCTGTAAGTTGGAAATCAGCTTTGCCATTTATAACACATGGCATTTCACTGAGGCACCCAATTGGGAGATATTTTTAGACTACATAGGAGAGATTTGTTGGCTAATAACCTTGCAGCATTCCTGCTTTATGTTGGTAGAAGAGTCACTGACAAAGTAACAGTTCGAACACTGTTTTTCTGTCATACTCTTGTTCTTTGCTAAATTCATCACTTTCAACCAAGAGCTTCTAAACAGCTGAAAGTTCAGAAGTCTGTAAAAATAAAATGCCTGTGTGCAATGTCTTGGATAAAATTCAGTCAAAGATCACAAGGTTAGGATCTGATGAGGCAAAAATTTCTCCTGTGGGAACAGACAACACCTAATTAGACCTACAGATTTGACCCATTATGTGTGTATATATTTAAAATCATTCTATTGCCTCCTGGTGCCCATTTTTATCTTGCTTTGTCAATTTTTTTGTAGGATTAGGTTACTTACTATAATCAATGGACATTTTATGGATGTGGTTTAATACCATATACAAGCATCATCTCACATTACAGTTCCATAAGAACAACTCCCATAACTGAACTCTTGTGGACAAATTGCAGGAGTGAACCCACAGCTTCTGGACCATAAATTTACTTTGTTTTGGTCATTAATGTCTCCATGCTGCTGACCTAGAGAACAGAAGAGATAATTATTAGGTATTTTCAACACCATTTCCCATTGAAATGAGTTTGCCATACCAGAAGCAGAAAACAGAGACTGCAAAACAGGTACAGTCCCTGTATCTTCCCACTGAGGCAGAATGAGTACTATGGATTCAGCACATTTCAAATACTGGTTATATTGTTCATGCAATTTAGCTTTTGCATTGTGTAGATATCTCATGCCTCTTTCATTAGCTGAAGCAATTAAAGTACGGTCAGACATAAGATTTATATTTTCATATTCCCTCTTTGTGCGATTCATTTTGAGATAATTAAAATAATTTTTCAGTGAAGCTGTCGCAGCATAATGAAAAATGTTATGGGAATATAAACAAAACTTGTAAACATTTTATGAGGGGTTTTTTTTAAAGGGGGAGGGATCCACAACAGCTTTTAAAAATCAAAAAGGATTCCCAAGGTGAAGAAAGAACTATAACAGGATTTTTAAAATTCAGCTAACAATTATTTGAAAATAATTACTTTCCCAGAAAGGAAGTATATGAGAAAAATGTCAGCTGATTAAAATAATTCAGCATTTTTCCTTCCTATTTCCTCTGTATGATTATTACAGTACCTGTCCAGATAACAGAACAGACAATGTAAAACAGTACACATCATTTCCTGCCTTAGCTGCTTTAATCTGCTGTGATTGAGAATGTATTTCTGGACTCTGTCCAGACAGGCTTCTGGCAATCAGAACAGTGACGAGACCTGATGTACCTTGTTAATTCTCTTTAGGCTAAATCCTACAGTCCTTGCCCAGGCTAAATTCTCATTGAGAGTTTTATTTAGGTTAGATTTTGACCTATTGACCTTAACATCTTGAATTCATGGTTCTTTCATCCACACTTTTCTTTCTTTAAATAAAGTATCAGGTTTACCTAATATACTGATACAAAAAGAGTCCTAGGTACATTTAAAGTCATGTGTCTCATGCCACTGGGAACAGCACTGGAGAAAATGTTTCTGCAACTTATGGGGTAGTTAAACTGATGTGAACATATGGAAATAGAAGACATTCATTCGATCGTTCTCTTCCCCATTTTGCAAGCAGATATGTACAGGAAAACCACTGAATCCACATCCAGCATCAATTACATGACTGACTGCAGGACTAATGGAGTTTTCTCCAGCAAAAATTTTTTGAGTTTTGTCCCATTTCATTTACTGTCTATTCCACTAGAGACTGGTTTACAGTTTGGTATTTCTCTTTCAGTCATCCTTGTGTCTTTTAGCAGCCTGGAGTTTTTTTAGCTCTGGTAGTAATCACAGGCCAATATGAGTACTGTGGAAGTAACATTAATTTTAAAAATACATTTTAAAAAAAACTCCATATACCTTAACAAAGATGCTTCTTGTTCCTTCAAATATTGGTTTCAGAAATCCTCTCCAGGCACTAAGCAGAGATCTTGCCATGCCAGTCATCTTTCTCAACACCTCTACTACTTTTATTTATCTTTATAATTAAAAACAGTAAAAACACCTATACAGGAAAAGCTAATTGTTTCTGCTCTTCTGGTGTCATTGACATCAAATCCATCATTCAATATCAATCAAAGCTTATTTTCTCTTCAGTACATTCTGATGCTTGACATTTGTAAAGTTCCTCCCTGTATCTCTGTCTGCAAGTCCTAACATGACCTGAATCACTACAGGCTCCATATTCCTTATCCTTTATGGCTGGCATTAACTACCTCTGTTTGGTTGCTGGACTTTTTGCCACAGCCCTGTTTCAGTCTTCACTTTGTACTTTGCTAAGCTGCAGGCCTTAAAAGCCTTCTATAGGATAATAAAACAGATAAGACATCTAAATATCACCAGTTTGCTGCAACAGAGGCTGGATTTATTTCAAGGTTCACCATGTCCCTTCTGTATCTTCTTTGCTTTTACAATTTCACTTACTTATGTGCCTGCTATTGCTGCAGAGAAATATACTTTCTGCTTGGAAATGCTTGCCATCAAAGACACGATGTAGATAAAATTGGCTTTGAGCTAGATGGCCTAAACAGTATTAGTGAGAAAATAGCAGAAATGTCTACATTTAACAGCAAATCCAACATATAGACATACCCTAAACTGTCACTTTTCATGACAGAATTCCTGGACCCCAAACCTTCCTTCCTTATAGATGACACTAGAACAGTCCAAGAGATTGCTCATAAGCCTGTAATTCAGTTCAGAGCAGAAAGTTCTCTAAAATCAGTCACTCTTAATTGTATGAAATATCCATTACTTGTTTCTTCCTCTGTAACTGATACAAATTCTGCTGTTGAATATTGCCTATCTGGAACTAGCTACCAAAAGCATTTTGATAACTATTCTTACACAGAGTTTGATGTTACACAATTTTCTCTTTAAAAAATCATTTTTAATCATCTACTGTTTTTCTTTGTTACTACTGATGCCAAAGCCACCTCAGAGTGCAACTCAGAGTGTAAAGTTAAAATCTGAAGGAAAAACCCCACACTTTCTGTGCTTTGCAGTAGGCAAGCACTTAAAAGGAACCAGACCACCCAGTTCACAGACTGCTCTGTTTGAAGTTCTTCTGATGCTGAAGCTAATTATGCATCTAGCTAGGCAGGCGAGTATCAGAGCTAGAGAAACAACTTGAAGAAAAAAATCAACAATTTAGGGTTTAAAGGATTCAATTCACACCCTAATGAGAAACCACAAACAATCATGAACTCTCACATTGTTTTATGAGCATTCATTGCTGTTCTGTTGGATATGTGCTATTTTTAGATAATAGTTCATAAAGAAAATGTCCTGTGTAGTAAATAATACAAAATGTTTCATTTTCTTAGGAGTAGAAAAAGGTTCCAAGTTACTGTCATGGGTATTGCTGTACGCAATGAGTGAAAGCCTCATCCTCCTTCCCAAACCAACAAAGATTCTAAAGGAAGAAACTAAACTGCAGGTAGTGCTCAGAAGATCAGTTAGTAGAGACACACTTTTCCTTGGAAAGAGTGTATTGGCCAGCATATTTTTCATCTTTTCCATAAACATGGTGAAAACGATCACTAAAAGGGGATTCTACTGGTACAATTGTTCACAGTTGGTATTTGCCGGCAGGAAAGATGCAATTTGAAAAACAAAGGGGATGAGAAGCTCTGTTCTCTCTCAGAAAAGAATAAGTGAGAAAAAACCAGAAAAGAATAGAGCAAAAGAAACATGTGGCAAGCAAATGTATCTCCTGTTTTCCTCTGTCAGTGCCCAGCAAGAGGACTCTCATGTTACCTGTAGGTTCTCATTTACAAATAATTTCTCCCTGTTTCTCACTCTTACAGGTCTTGCTTTCAAGAGAAGAACAAGGTTGTCCAGATATCTACAGCCTTGGAACGCTCACAGGGGAATACTCTTCTCCTTATCACAATCCCTTGGCAATCCAGCCACGCTCCTGTTTCACAGCCATGCATTATGAGTTGGGTGTCATCTGCCCCAGCCCTTGTTCACCCTTTAATCACCCACCACTGCACAGACACACACGTCCTAACAGCTTCATTTCTGTCATTTCTCAGAGCCCTCACAGAGCTGCATTTCTGCCTGGCATCTGCAAGGGCAACCTAACCAAGGGCAAGCCCTCCAGAGGCCCAGCTTTTCAGCAGGAGCTGCAGCAGAACTGGAAACTAATAATGTAAGAGCTAGCAAGGACATTGATTTACAGACATTGCATCAGGATACATCGGGATAATTGGAGCTGCAGGAGCAACACAAATATTAAATACAATTAAGAAACCAAAGTTCTTTGCCAAGATAATTCACATTTGTAGCATTTTTTTTCTGTAGAAGGAAGTCAAAACTGTCCTTTGAGACTTTCTTATTGAAAACCTGATTTTTTTAAAAATAGTCTCCTTACTTCTCCTAAAATTGCCATGATTTATTTTAGGACAAAAAAACCCCACTTACCATAAAAGATGCTAAACATTTCTATTCCAATCAGCTTTCTCATAAATATCTGCTGTCCCAAACAATGCCTCAGATATGTTACCTAACCTGGGAAAGCTAAAGACACATTTGAACTTCCAGGCAAATATAAAATGCAACTTAAAATAATTCAGCACCAGTTCCTACTTTCCTTTTTTTGTCCATAGCCTAGACATGTGGGTATTCTTCATATTTCTTTTTCTCCTGAGTCTAATCTGACATTTTCTTCCAAACACACACCATTTAAATCCCAAAGAAGCCAGAAGCAAAATTTCTGGCTGGTAGAACTCCACTGAAGTCAAGAGGAATTTATCCCATGTGTGTAAAGATCTGGGGGCACAGCAGCTGTAGCTTAAAATGAAAGCAGAAAAGTTGAAGCACTCTAGACACTAAAATGAATTGTAGAAGTTTGCTTAAACGGGTAAATTAATGAGCTTCAGTATATAATCCTGATTCACTGCTCTAGAGCTGTCACTGCCATATAGAATGCCCTTACAGACTTGCTTCTCTTTTAGCTACAAAGGAGCTAACCCTACTGTAGTGGGATTTCAGCAAAAGAAAATTGAATCTACAAAGCCCAAACATATTTATTTGAAAATTAAAAACATAGTGTATTTAAAGATAAAAGCATAAGCCTCCTGCACAAAAGATTTACAGGAACCTGACTAGTAAGACATTTTCTTCATTTAAAATTAGTTGCTGCATGAGTAGCATAACTAATGAAATGGTTTTCTTATAGATTCATCCCCTACTGTCATGACCCAGTTCCTGCAGCAATATTTCCAGCTGCATCCTGCAAGAGACAGCTAGAAAGCAGAGTTATAGCTAATCTGACAGTGCACAAATGCTAATTGGATGGTCAGGTACATTTTGACTGATTAGCTATAGCCAAATATTACACATAATGTGAGTTCTGTCAGGCCTATCTTTCTTTGTACAGCTGTCTCCTAGTCACAGGCCAATTCTCCCAAATTTTTTACCCATTTAGACACCTTTGTGTCCTGCCTATTCCTCTTTCAGTTTTCACTGAAATTAACCCCTGGGCTCAATCGTAGGTGGAGGCAGAGCTGACAGAGAGACAATCACTGCGCTATGGAAGGGTTTTCCTTGGGCACCTGACTAACAAATATAGAAGATAACATGTGGAAATACCTCAGAATGCC
This sequence comes from Ifrita kowaldi, assembly GCA_013398055.1. Lineage (NCBI taxonomy): Eukaryota > Metazoa > Chordata > Aves > Passeriformes > Cinclosomatidae > Ifrita > Ifrita kowaldi. The sequence continues at coordinate 397,722 of VZRS01005773.1, read as the reverse complement.
TGTCACTATAACAAAATGCCTCATTTAAACATTGCAGGATATCTGTCCTTAATCTTACTTACCTACAATGAGAGCCAGCAAACGTTTAATTGTTTGTGCTGCTGTTGCCACTGCATGTGCCCTGCCTGAGGACAAGCTGAGGTAACAGGATAGCCAGGCCGTGTCAGGAGTCAGCCAGTTCTAAGGTTTGAAGTCCTTTCTAACCCTTCAGGGTTAGAAATGGGGACTGGAGTGGGCTTATTGGTGAGGAATACAATGATTTTTTAAATTGCATTTTTAAGAAAAAGCCTTAAAGAGATGAAGAATTGGAGAGCAAATAACAATCAGGGAAGCTGTGAAGCAACAGGATCTTGTTGGTCTGTCAGAACATTTTATAACATTGAAGGCCAAACCCAGATAATTTTCATCAGCAGGGCAACCACATGGTGAGAAATGCTGTCATGAGTTCTAAGTGACATTTCTCTGAGCAGACAGGATTTGGAAGTCTAGAATTCTTCCTTGCCATTAGTGAGGATTAAAAAAAAGGCTGTGGGTGAATGTACCCAAAATGCAGGACAATTTCCTTATCCTTCCACCCTGGGAGCATGAGGGTCTCAGAAGAATTTTTTTTTAAAATACAGGTATTTTTTAAAAATACTTAGTAGCTCTCATTAAGGGAGTAAACACTTTTTGTTTTCTTTCTGGAAACCAATGCACTTCATGGAAAGCTTTAGTTGCTCTTAAGGTCTGATCTGCATGTTTTCCTCACACATTAGATTTTGTTCAAAGTCAGATAACCACAATTTGGAAGTGGGGGGAGGCTGGAGGGTGTAGGTTATGTCTTGGATTAAAGACAGTACAGTAGCAATCGTCTCCCAATTACTTTAATTCCCTATTTCATCTGGCTAGGCAATGTGATCAGAACTCAAGGCTGCAGCTGTCAACACAGAATAATACAGTAAAATAACTTAACATATTCAAATATTGAGTGATATCTTTGAAAAAGGCAATGTAGGAGTTGTGCCACCCAGTGGAACAACTAAGAAGAAAATATGTGTACAGAAAGTTCTACAGTGCTCAAACTGCAAATGCTTTCCAAGGTGTCATTCAGATCATGGTTGTTAATTCAATTTTTTATTTATCGTTCTTCTGAAAATCATCAGAAGCTACCAATACTTCATTGACAAAGTATAAAAAATAGGATTTTAAGCAGGGTTTTAAGGAGGTGTGATCCTTTACTTTTTCTGTGTCTTTCATGGCTGTATAAAGATTTGATTTCTGAAAGATTCATTTGCAGTGAATTAAAATGTTCTGCCTCAGCCATATTACTTCTCTCTTAATATTTGGCAGTAGAATAATTTCTATGGTATTTCTGCAAGAGTTTAATTGGGGCTGACAACAAGAATCCAATGAGTAAAGACAATAGCACTGGTCCCAGCAAATAGCTGTAGTTGCATTATGCAAAGTGCAAGCAATCCCAGTCCCCATATCCAACAATTAAACCAGCACAGGGTACCTGTCTGATCAGGAAACACTCATTAAGGATGTCTAGCAAGACCAGCTGAAGGAGGTGCTTTCAAACAAAAGTCTCTTCCTTGGAACAAGAACTTAAGTAAATAAGATGTACTTAGCCTGTGCTCGTGACAAAGTCTTTTCCTAATCTACTATTTAGCAAGACATTCTCTGCCCCACCTGTTTGAGAAAATTATTTGAGAAAAAAGTACCTGAGAAAGGCATTATAAATCTTTTGTAGGCATGTCCTGGTGAAAGGAAACAGTGACTCTCCTTAAGCCTCCTAGCTGTACACTGAAGGACTGGGAGAAGCTAAGTGAAGCTGCAGCATGGGAGAAACACCTTCTCTCTTGCATGGGCTATCAAAGTGGGAGGCAGACAATGCTTTAGCAAATGCCAAAGGTAACATTCAGAATCCTTCTGCTGTGTAGGTGATAAATAACCAGAGTCCTTCTCTCCAGCAGCTGTCAAAGCCCAAGCTCCTAGATATGCTAATATGCTGATGCCATAATGTACTTTTTAATGTGCACATTTGGTATGAGGTAGAGCTTTCTACAGAAACCCTAAATGCTTGTTTTAATCCATGTCGGTTTGTGATGTAACCCTGTAAGTTATCTTTGTGAAGAACACCAGGATGGGACAGTTTTGCTTTAACAGTGCTAGGGCTTTGTCTGTTTAAAAGGCCTCTAAACACAGTGCCATGATACCAGGCACAGAGGAGCTCTGGGCCTTTTTTCTGAATCCTTGAAAAGAATGTTAAATTAGCTCACTCTTGGTTCATTAAACATGTTGCCATACTGCCAGGTGACCTTTCAGTTGCAAATCTCTTCAAAACTGCTTTTTCTTGCATCAGCTATTCAGCATGTTCTCAGAATGCAGACATTTCTGTTATCATTTGATAATCATGACAAATCATAGGATAAGAAGGACCATATTTATTAAGACAAAAGGCAATTTGAATGTGTTCCTTTTGGGTATGTATCCAAATATTCACTGTCAAAGATGAGACTATATCTAGCTTCAAAAAGTGTAAGATTTGCATTTTGGGAGCTTTCCCTCAGTGCATTTGAGCTTTGCATGTATTTAAGTGTATGCATCCACCAATGCAGACGGAAAAAACACATCAGGAAAAACATCCAAACAGATGCAAATATTTTTCGAATGAAAGCATCAGTCTGATTTAATGAGGTGTTTGTAACAGCAGTAGCTTTCCCTCTTTCTGTGTAGAAAAGGATCCTGTCATGATGAGGGGCCCAGGTACAGAGATGAAGAGAAATCACCAGCTGCTCTTCTCAGCCTTGTCATTGCCTATGCAAGACAAGTAAGAAATAGCAAAAGGATGCATGATGATAAATATACTGTCAATGACCACTGTTTTATTCTTAAAAATTTCACCTGTGTGTTGATTTCAAGGCTGCTCAGGCCTCACGTAACTTGCAAATACCCACATAGCTGTGATCACATAAGAAGTAGCAAATTTTCAGATAATATCCATGATGAAAAAAAAAAAAAGCTGAAGGTAGTTAATTTCAGACGTATAGAGCATTTTTTATTTATTCTTATTTCACAATTATGAGTTAAAACTCATATATTCTTTCAGGTTGGAGGCTTCCTTAAGAAACTCACTGGAAATTCTGAGGATTGCAAAAGCAAATGAACAAAGACACAGGAAGAATTTGGTTTAGAACAACCCATATGTAATTTACACAGACAGCATTTATGGATGAGTTAGAATTGTCTGTTTGCAAATAGGCAGTTATGCTTTTTATTTCTGAAAAAGAATGTCAACAGTTGGCAAAAATCATTTAACTAATTCATTCTTTAGACACATTACCTTCATTCCGGTGTTACCCCTATTAGCTTTCAAGTTAAACCATGCAGCTTTCATCTTCATATAGAGTATCTTATATGTTTTGCATATTGTTTATTCAAAAAATTACCAGTCTTTCCAAGCTACATGTTACCAGCATATTCAAGTGTCTGTGCACTGGTTCTAATGATTCTCGGCAATATTTCAACCAACGAAAAAGGATTTTTCTGTTTACGTGGTGTTATCCAAGTGAAGCCGTTGGGCTGACTCAGATTTTTGGATTATTATCTTGTGAGGGAGTTACGGATCTCAATTCAAGGAGCCTGTATTCTGGAAAACTGAGAGCATAGATTCCAGACTGAGGTGACACATTTGGGTACATTGCTTGGAGCAAGAGACAGCAAAAAGCTATTAGCCAGCAGCAAGACCATGCTGGATAGGTGGACCACAGAACCTTCTCTGGGAACATTCTCTCAAATTGTTTCATTGGGAGTTACTTGGAGTTATAAAACCACATTTTGCTCTAATGTTTCGTATTTGTGAGAGAAGGCTCATTGAGATGACTACTATACAAGCTTTCATTATTATTCACCTAGTTCAAAATAATATTAGCCTTATTGAATTATTAAGGTGGTTCTAAGGGATTCTGATTAAGTGACTCAGAACTCAGCAGTCAGTCTGGCTTTGTGTGATCTGCCAGTCTCTTCCTCCACAGTCTGCCATTCACACTCCTCTTTCTCTCAGCCCTTAAGGAGTGAAGAGATGGTTGGCTGAATTTAGCGTCTTACAAGTGTGCTTAGGCACTGGAGCATGCTTCTGTGAATCTGACATAGTGAGCTAGTGGAAGAATGCAGCTGATTTAGCAATCACAACAAAATAATCTTTCAAGCCAGTCATGCTGTTCCTCTAGGCTCCTGTTTCCAGAGGATCCCAGCTAGAGGGTTTGCAACAAAACCAAAGCAAATGTGCCTTGCCAGGATGCAAAGGAGAACACTCTAATATGGGTCAGTACATCCACCACCTCATGACAGAGCCGGGGCTCTCACTGCTTTAAGGTGTGTACTCTTTTATCTACCAAACAGCTACTCTGATTAGATATTCTACCTTGTGCTGTGATATTAATTTTCTTAATAGTCTCCAGATGTATTTTCACATTTTCCTTGAAGTATTTGCGAGAATGAAGGGGTAATATAACCAACTTTAAAAGCAAAATTTTGGAGTGAAACATTATGAAAAATGTTTTATTTTTCAGATCTGCCAGGTAAGACAGACTGTCTTACCTTAAGCAGACAGTGACTCTTGTTAAAACCTGTGTAGCATCCCATTACCAAACTTCAGCGTGGATAATTCAGGAAGAGCTACTCCAAACACATGAATTCAGCTGAAATCATATCCTGAGATCATTTAACTACATTTCTGTATGAAACTAAGCACATCTTTTAGTCTCTTCAGGGCTTAGGACAGAATTCAAACTTTAGATTTTTCATTTTTCTTCTGTTAACAGTGGCTAAGCCAGAAGGCACACAGACCCGCATTCTGAAATTCACCTGACAATACTGGCAGCTCAAGACTACACATGATTCTCCTTAAAGCTGATGAGCTTTTACGCTTCTTTACTCAGATTTGTGTAAGATAGAAGATCTCTACCCCAAGGCTCCTTATACACTAAGAATAAAAAAATTAGCATAGGAGCTGCCATCTATCAGAAGAGGAAAAAAAAGTCCTTTATTCTAGGTGATGATTTACAGAATAATCATGGATTCTTCTTTCTTGTTTTCACATAGTATAGGATTCTTCTTTTTTTCACATTATGTATAAGCTTAACTTTCTCTGTGCTTTCAAATCCTTTGAGGACTCTCTTGAAAAGACAGGTGGTATTTATTGTGAAATACTAACATATAGAAATAGAGGGGTGGGGAAGAGCTGATCATGACTTAAAAGTAGCTTTCACTGTACTGTGGAAAGGCCTGGCTCTGCAATGGGAAGAGGACATCTCCATTTCCTGTTTTGCTCCAGGCATACTTCCTATCCATGTATGCTCCCCTGTGGTCTGAGGCTTCCAGGGTGCTGCTTTAAGCAGGAAGCCAGACTAAGTGACCTGCAACACCCCTTCTGACCACCAGCTCTGTGATTCTGTCTCTCATTTCTATCATATTATTCCTTTCCCTCTCCACCCCAGCCAAGCTTCTATGGCAGATATTTAATTTTTAAATTGTCCTAGAGCAATTTCCTTTTTCTGTTGCAACTATTATCAGCTGGCTGACATGTCCAGTTGTGCCAGTATGTCATAAACTGGGCTGCTCAGCAGGAGCAGAAGCAGTGATCTGCACTAAGGTACTGTTCATGAGGGAAGACCAGGAGGCACTCACAGAAAAGAAATTTGAGAGGCCAAAAAGAGAGGCCTGCTATAATTCATGAGAGACCTTGTGCAGTCCACCTGCTCATCCTAGCAAAAGCCTAAGGAATGATATGACAACAGCCAGCCAACATTAAGACATCATGAAGTAACTAAGGTCGAGGCGTCTATGATGACATCTGTTATTATGATAAACTGTCTAACTAGAATAATCTCACTTAGATAAGAGTGTCTGTGCCATGAAAACTGATCTGACAGCAATCCCAGTTACTGTCAAGAACCTCACCATAAGCCTGTGCAAAAAAAAAAAGTAACTTAGCAGTCACTGTCCTCCCTGCTCCAGAGGTGACCAGTGTAAATCAAGAGCTTGCTGTATCACAGATGAGCTGAGTGACTTTAATGAGAAATCTCGTTCTTATGGATTACTGTTCCCCTGCCACATCTTGTCAGCAATTCTTCAGAAAATTATTCTACCATTCCCAATTGCAAGGAAACAGATGGCACATGGAGGGAACCTCTCTGATGTGTAATGTCTTGGAAAAACAAGAATAAATAAATTAAAGACCACAAGCCAACACTAAAATTGTCTTCTACCAAAATACAGATTAACTAGATGTCTTGAGTTTGTGTGTCAAGGTTTTGGTAGCAGTGGCTACCAGCAGCAGGGGCTGCATGGGTGGCCTCATGAGAAGCTGCTGGGAGCTTCTCCCATGTCTGCTATGCCAGCCAGCTTCAAGACAGATCCACTGCTGGTCAAGGCCAAGCCTATCAGCCATGGTGGGGGCACCTCTGGGATAACTGATTTAAGAAGGAGCAGAAAAACTGCAGCAGCAGAGGAGTGCAGGCAGAGAGAGGAGTGAGAACATGGGAGAGAAACAATCCTGACACCAAGGTCAGTGGAAAAGGAGGTGGAGGAGATGCTCCAGGTGTTGGAGCTGAGATTCTCCTGCAGCCTGTGGTGACTGTTCCCCTGCAGTCCATGGAGGTCCGTGGTGGAGCAGCCCTTGGAGGACCCCAGGTCAGAGCAAGGGTATGCCCAAAGGAGGCTGTGACCCCTTAGGAAGCCTGTGCTGGAGCAGGTTCCTGGCAGGACTTCTGGCTCCATCGAGAAAGGAGCCCACCCTGGAGCAGGTTTGCTGCTAGGACTTGTGATCCCATGGGGAACCCATGCTGGAGCAGGCTGCTCCTGAAGGAGTGTCTCCAATCCATGGGGCTCCATACTGGAGCAGGGGAAGAGTGTGAGGACTCGTCCCCCTGAGAAGGAAGGAGCAGCAGAAACAATGTGTAATGAGCTGACCACAACCCCCATTACCCATGTGCCACGGGGACAGCAGCAGGTAGAGAATTCAGAGGTGAAGTTGACCTCAGGACAAAGGGAGGGATGAGGGAAAGGTGTTAAAGGACTCAGGTTTTATTTATCATTGGTCTGGTCTGATTTGATGGTAATAAATTTAACTAATTTCCCCAAGTCAAGTCTGTTTTGCCTGTGACAGTAACAGTGAGTGATCTCTCCCCAGATCTTGACCCACGAGCGTTTCATTATATTTTCTGAGGGGAGTGATAGAGCAGCTTTGGTGGGCTCCTGGCATCCAGCCTGGGTCAACCCCACACACTAGGCTACAGTTATTTTCTATTTAGCACTTAGATAGGACATTGTTTAATCCACATTTAGCTGATTCCTGCAATAGCTGCCTAAGAAATATATGCTGTTTGCACAATGTGGAATAACAACAATAAAACAATCTACTGTAAGGTATAGAAACAGATGAAATAATATTAACAGGAATACATGAATTTTCTTGGATTTTCAAGTATCTGAACAAATACCAGGGCATCTATATTCCAGTCATAATTTATACACTGGCATATTGCATATGTATCTATGCATATGAAATCCATCCATGATATAATAAATACTCAGTAAAGCATATTTATGACCACTCTTGCTAGTTCAATGAATCCTAAACCTTGAGAAGTAATACAGCATGTGACAATAATGAATATCTGAGTAGCAGTGAATGGATACCAAATGTATTCTTCATTTTTTTCCATGCTTCTCAGCTGTGTAACAGAAGAAAGAAGGGAAAATTTTCCTAAAGGCAAGAGTTATACACAAACTTGCAAATAACATCTTTAGCAACTTACAGCTGGGTAATAAGGAGAGAAAGAGCATTTTTTGTTTTCGAGGTATTATGAGAAAGTTCAGTTCTTTTGTATAACTACAGAGTGGCTTCCTTAGAGAAGTAGCTTATTCAAACATACTTGGCACAGTGTTAAACAATCATTACTTCTGCAAGCTGCATCAAGAAAAGTCTCTGAGTAAAGCAACTGCATAGCTATGTAACTCATGAACATTCTAATAAAGCCATCAAAAGCATGCCACTTCTAGTAAGCTCCTGGAATTGTTTCTATACCAGCATGCTATTTCTTTGATCAAAAGCACAGTGCTGTGGAAGGAGACTGGGTACTGCTATAGGATAAGTAATTATTCGGAGGATGCCCTAAGAACCTGCACCATTGATTATTATGTAGCTAGTGTTTGGTTCTTCTGAAAAACTCTGCACTCTCGTAGACAATGAAAGCAAATCAAGTACTGGTGCAATCTTGCAGACTTTCATTCCCTCTCCAGGGACTCTCTTGGAGCTCATAAAATTGGGATAAATATCTGATTTTCCTTTTAGAGGTATTTCTCTGAAAGAACTGAGGAGACTTTGACACAGTGTTGAGTTCCTGCCTGTCTCGGGGTGATTTTATGATAATACCGCCTGCCCCTATCGTCTGCTTATTGCCCAGAAATGGGCCCCGCAGCTTTAAGCTGGGTCCGAGGGAAAGGCGGGAGGAAGCCGCGCGAATTATTCAGCGCGGTTTGTGTTCAAGGACCCACACACACTCCCCCGCGTCCTCACCGCTGCAGAGCCGAGGGAGTAAATTCCTGCTTTTAGCTAACTTGTTAGCTGAGGTAAGAGGTTTTCTCCCAGGACTGCAAACGGGCACACCGAAATCCTCGGGTAACAACTTCTTCCTCTTCTGGAACTGTTCGGCCTGGCTGTGATCCGAGACCCAGATCATCAGACCCCATGGACCGGCGGGGAGGCTGCGGGGACCCCGCATCCCCGCCTCAGACCTCGGGAGGGGCCGAGCCAGCTACAGAGAGAACTCTAAATCCACCAGCTTTCTCTGCATCGAGGAGGTTTCATATTTTAACAGTTCTTCATTTTTCCTGTGCCCGGCTGGCACTTTGTTTGTTAAATAAATAGTTGTTTCCTCTTTCATCCAAGAAATTCCTTTCGTATTGGTGGGGGAGGGGGTGCTGAAAATCTGTCTTTGGGGAGACGTTCATTCCAGAACATTTTCCTCCCAAACTTGACTCGAACCAAGACACTGCCCCTCTACGCAAGCATCTCAGCAGGTGTAGCCAACAACCTCTAGCTGACAAAGCTGTCATTGGAAGAGTTCAGGTTCCCCAGCCCGTGGCAAGAAAAACAAAACAAAAAATACATTTGAGACACAGAAGCCAAAAAATGGGATGCAAATCTCTATGTGAAGTCTGCCTAAGGAGTGTTTATCTCACTGGCAATGCCACAAAGGCCAACAGCCACTAAACCACACATGCCACCATGAATTCTCTAGAAAAACTCCTGGATCTGCACAGATCATACACTAAAGAAAAAGACACAGCTTTTGCTAGAACCAGCCCAGTAGCCTAGCAGTTGTCACTAAGCCTAGGAAAGCTTTGATGAGAGCAGACTATGTTTGCTCTTTGTGAAAAATGAACAGCTTTGATGCTTTCATATTTTCATAAGTTTTAAATAAAGTAATTACATCCAGTCTTGCCTCCCATGACACAATCCATTACTTTTCACCTAAAACCAGCTCTGCTGACACCTTCAGCACATCCAAAAAAGTTATTCTGGTGGCAGTTAAGATGACCATTATGTTCTTTTATTTTGTGCTGGATACATGGCAGCTGCTATGATGCAAACAACCACTCATCTTGCAGAGCCTTGCAGAGGATATGACTCAAGGCTTTCATACAGGTAGTTTATTAGTCATGACCACAAGACCATGTATTTATGCTACGATAAGCTCTGACTCCTGCTATTCCTATTATTCCCATCAGTTTTTGAGGATGATACATGGGAACAGTCAATTGTGAATGAGAACAAGGTGCCCTTTACTGAGAAATTATCTGCTGTACTACTGTGCATTTTACAGATGGATTTCCAGAGACAGCTGAGCTTTTCTTTTTTCTGACGTTCATGACTGCAGGTGTCAAAGATCAGTTAATGTGTAACTGAAATAAACATCATATAGTTCCCCTCCTACCTCTATATTGCTGTCAACACTGGTGTTTGCCCAAATATATCCCAGAAGGCATTCAGACCTGACTAAAGATACCAAGAGGTAGAGAATCCATCACTTTACTCAGTATTTTACTGTATTTGGCTCACTGTAATTTTTAAAGTTTGTTTCCAGTTAACCAAGTCATTGATTGTTCTATCTTTCCTCATCAGGTCTGGATGAAGATGTGGGACAACAAGAGCTTCAAAATCACTGTTGAGTTGTGTTCTACTGCCAATAGATCAGAGAAATTTGTTCTCATCTTCCAGGAGCTGACTTTCGTTGAAGATTCCTAAGTTTTAATTGATACATTTGTTACCAAGAAATTGCAAAAATAAAGGAAGATCTTATTTGTGCCAATACTTGTGACATAAAAAGTACTGATAGCCACTATACTTCTATCAGTTTACTGATTCTGCAGAAACTTAAACTTTCTGCTCAACTTTACCCCTGACCATGGATTAGAAGGAAAGTGCATTAGGCAAGTGCCCACTTAAATGTTAAGGGGTTTTGAGCAGATTATGTGTTAGGATCATTTGGCCTTTAGTCTATAAATTAGATAGATAGATTAGACAATTTCTCCCAAAGACAGCAAATTAATTTACCTAGGCAATACACAACTGATGTCAATACTTCTTCATATTTCACTGAATTGACTGAGTGAGCTCAAAAAATCTAATGAAGGTTTTTATACAGATATGCAATGAAAACCTGTTATCCTGATTATTCATAGTTGGCTTGAACTGCTAGTTTAGCACATTCAAATACAAGTAGCAGATTTACCAGAATTATTTTATATACATATATATATATGTATATATATCCCCATAATGCAAATAGTCATACCATCCTTAGATCAAAACTTAATGACTTTGTAAGAGAAATTGTATGAGCACAGTCACTACTCGGTGGTTCGAGCTGTTTCTGCCACAGCAAGTGCTTGCTCTATTGACCCTATGTGAGTCACAGACAGATTTTTCTGAGTAGCCTTTTAGACTGGCTGTATATAAACTCTCATGCCCTGATACAGTTTCTAATGGCATCTAGAAGCACTACAGCTACATGGTCAAGCAGAGACTTCACCAGAAAGGCAATATTCTTTAAAAAACACAAATATTTCAGATGTTCCTGCTTGAGAAAGCAAGGAAGCAAATAAGAGCAGAAAGCTTACCTCATTATTATATTATTCTTAATGCTATGTATTATTGTACCTAAAACATTTCTGTACATTACTGTTATTAATAAATCTGTAAGATTTATTTGGATTGTAAGGATTAAGATCATAAATGATCTGTAAGATGGACAGCACTGATCTCAGCTGAAAAAGATATGTCACTTCTCTCAAACTGTTTCCACAGCAAGGATTATTCTCTAAGGGTTGTACTTGAAGAATATCAAGATACGGTGACAAGTTCTCTTCTAGGGAAGAAACAGCAGTATAAATAAATACAAATAGTCATGCATGAGCCAGCTAAAAAATAATACACAATGTTTTATTATGTGGCACATTTTAGGGAAGGTATATTTTCTTTGACATGCCATACTTTATAGTCTTAACTGCATCTTTCTACTGCCCTCAAAGATGCAGTGCATAAGGCATTCTCATATCTTCCATTTGTTATCTAAAATTGAAATAATTGTAGATTTTGATACTTTTCAAAGCAATCTCTGAATTTCTTCATTTAACAGAACAGAACAAGTTTTATAATTGATCTGTTATCCAAACAATGAACCTTTTAATACTTTCCAGTGTTGATCTGAACCTCAGCCTTAAGCAAATCAATCATACTGGTCTAAGTTTCCTTACGTGTGGAAAACAGTTTTTCAGATGCAGTAGTTCAATGTACAAATTACAGAAGATATTCTTCAAATGGCAATAAACTGGAAGAACTGGGATATGAAGATGGACAATGAGTTTATGAAATGTTTGGTCATGTTCTAATCCAAGATTTCTGAAGGTGAGAACATGTTCTCCTAATCTCTCAGGACATAATAGTCCTCAAATAATCCATATGCACTTTTTTGTGAGGTTCCCACTTTCTAAAACATAAACCATTCTTTAAGGGACTAGCTGAATTAGGCTACCATGATTTTATTCACTGAAATGGAAGATAAAAAGGTACTTGAGAGCTCAATTTTTTAACTCAACTTTTTAACCTCTCTTTGTATTTCCAGAAGAAGTTACAACAAATTTCTCATCCATTAACTTTTTTCCAAATTTACCTTTCAAGGAATGTGGAATGGCATAAATCTCAGTACACACAGTATCAAATTGCTTTAATTTTATGATCATTAAAAATTTAGCATATTGTGAAACAGAAACTAAGCAATTCATAAAGTACAAAATTACTTTTTGAGGACATGCTTCAACATTTCTGCATATTTAAATCTGACAAAACAAACACCTGTACTTTTGGAAAATGTTGGTAGCTAAGGAAGAGTGATTGGTGACTGAAAGTTTTTATCAAGAAAACATCAGACACCTTTACCAGTAACATCCATTGTTGGACCCTGCATTATAGACCCTTCAGCCTGAGTTCTATAATAGAATCAAACATTAAACAACAGCTGCGTTTCTTAGTCTGGCTAGGAACATTATGTTGGCTTGATAATTAATTACTTCATTCAGTATTCCCAGGAAAACCTTTAAAATAAGGAACTATGGTAACCTTCTCTCTAACAGTCATTGAAGTGCACAGAGTCCTGAGATACCAAACAGCTTATGGAAAGAGGGGTCCTGTGCAGCCCCCGACATCCCTCGCACACTGGCTGCCACGGCCCAGTGCTGAATTAAGTCCCAAGGTATTCTGCAGAGCTTTCATTCCTGTCTGTCCAGACCATTCAGTCTGTGCAAGAGGTGATCTTTTATGTAGCCTCATCATTAGTACCATCAAAGCTACATTAGTACCTTTCTATTAGCAACAGAAAAATACGGCATAAAATCCTCAGGAAGTCATTTTCAGCAGACTGAATCCTATCTTATCTGTTAATTACCTTACAAAGTTGGGCCCTTTAATAATAAATGCTAGTATTAGTTGAAATATTTTTTTTAAATAGAAAATAACCTCTGAACAAAAAACCAACAACAACAAAAAGTTATATTTTGCAGAATTTCCATAGCACATACAAGACAGCGTTCATGTTTCAAAACATTCTTCACCCTGTGGTCCAGAAATCACTGGCAGACCAGAACCCACCCTAAAGTACTCTGTGAAAAGAATACAAAAGAAACTATGCATACATATTCTCACGTGCAAGGAAGCAAGCAAAGAAGCACAGGGAACAAACAAACTTAATAAATATTCATAGTTCAGCAGGTTGTGGCCATTATACAGAAGATTTTCCAGTATGAAGAGAATAACATTATTATTGCACACATTTAAAATACCAACATCAAAATACCAATGTCAAAACAGCCAAGGGGCAGGAAATCACTTTAGTTCCCAGACCCAACAGACAGTTATTAAGCTATTACGAGCTGATTAAATCTCATTTTAATGTCTAATATCGTACAGATGGCTTTGGTACAGGATTTTCTCACTGTTGCAGGATGAGCCTCACCAGGTAATGCCTTCAGTCTCTTTAGTTGTAAATTCTTTACTGGCAGAGCTAACTCAAAAGCTGGTTACTGTAAAATTTGTTTTTAAAAGGGTCCCTGAGCTTTTAAATTCAAAGCCAAGAAATAGATTTGCTTCTGATTTACCAAGAAATGGGCATAGGTCTAGTATCGATACCCAACTGGAATGGACAAAGGCTCTCTAACTCGTCAGGGTTAGAAAGTGTATGTTTATTCAGCGCTGGGAAGCCGCGAGGATCATTCCTTAAAGCACAGCTTCAAATCACAAAGCAGTACAAGGTCTATTTATCTATAGCGATTCCAAATATTTAAAATACAAATATATAATTATGACATGGTCACCTCCCATTCCCCACTTCATATGGAAATTAGCAAAAAAGTCATCAAGCATGCGTGGTTTGTTCCATGAAATGGGTTGGTGGTCCTCTAATTATGGGAGGGGTCCCTCTTTTGATGAAGTAACGTCCTCATCCTCATTTTGACCTTTCTGCCTCTCTGGTTTTTGACAATACATATGACCTTGGAGGGTTTCCAGCTCCTCTCTTCATTACTTTTGAATAGGTTTCGGATGGGATAATCAATAACTGTCTAACTTTCTTTTAGGAGTAGCACTTTCCCATTAGGTCTACAGCTGAACAAACATCAGATAAACAATAAAACAAGTACAATCTGCTCTAAGATCTTAAAGGTCTATTCCAGCTTAAGTTTCTTAGCTTAATCATTAATTTTCTTAATTAAATCCAGCTGCTTCTGCTTCCTACCTATCCTAACTAGTCCTTAATTAAAATCCTAATGTTTAAATGCTTAAAGGAAAAAGCTCAATTAAATGTTTTAAAAGAAAAAAACCTCTGTTTAGATGCCTGAGAAGAACTCTGTTTCACTTCCACTGTTGTTTTGTTTCAAAATGCCAGAATACTCTAAAACTACAGTGAGGGGTTCTGTGTAAGTAATGATGTCTGACTGTTTCAAAGGGTAAACAAAGGTGATATGAAATAAAGCAAAGAGTTATGTTTATGTAACTGAGAAAGTTCCAGTGTTGGACTTCATTATGCTTTGCACTCCCCAGGCCTTCACTTGCACCACAAGACATTGAAGGAACTGTTCTCTGGTACGGGATGTGTCTGTCAATTCCGCCCTGTGGGAATGTCGTGATACATGACAGTGGCATAAATAGTCTTTTCCTACCTCTTGGAGCTTTGTGCTGGATAACTTGGCTGAACCTCAGAATCCTGCTGTTGGCATTCAAATGGCACTGGAAACCATATCACACTAAACGGCACTGCTGTGTTTCCTGTGCTGCTTTAGAATGTCAAAGGAATCTTTTTATCATTTTGTGTCTAATTGAAATGAGACAGGGAGAACTCTAAAGGTTATATCTAGTGTTCTGTTCACAATCCTGACCTCCTTATCTCATTTCCACTATTAATAGATTTGCATTCCTTAAGACAGTAATAAATGAGGCTAGTCTTGTTAGGGGACTAGTATCTTTTAATAGCTGTACTGGAATAATGGAAGAAAACAAAGAAGCTTGCAGACCCTAAAGGAATGGGTTGTGTGCTGAATACTTCTCTGTTTTCTCCTGGTAGAGTAGTGGTCTAATAAAAAGATAGCATAATGTTACCACTCACAAATTATGCTTCATTTGTATCCCCAGATCATCACAGCTGCAACAAATCTACTTTAGACAGGTGACAGTTGAGGAGCCAGTTAAAAACGGAGAGCAATGGCTTAATATAAAGAGTTATCGTTATCTTCCAGTTACACTGCAGAGTAAAGTTCCTCTGGTTGACTAAACAAATAAAATCCTTTCTATAATTCTTTAAATACCAACTGATCCTAGGAAAAAATTGTAATTCAGATTTTCAGTTGCACCTTTAATTAAAGATGAGTTTTAGATAGGTTCATCCTTGGGACTTCCCACAGTTCATCTATAGTGATAAATCTTAGTAATACTATGAAATCAATTTTTTATATTAAAAGCCCATGTTTTCCATATTTTTTTGTTCTCAGAGGACAAGATTTACCATAACTGACTTCTGTCATCCACAAATTAGAAATCCTAAACTTACCTCATTGCCGGCACTCCCTGGTAAAAGAACGGACAAATACTTTACAGGGATGAATGACTTGTCTCGATGCCTAAGACAGGCACTCACAACCATCTTCTGGAAGAGCCTCTCCTCTTTTCTGACTACACAAGAAGCCAAGACAATTTGTTTAGGCTATGGACTAAATGCAAGGGTCTGGTCCCATGTGAGATGCCCTAATATAACCACTGCTGCCCCAGAAGAGCAGCAATTTGCCTTAGGTCCTGTATCATACCTGCCAGTGCTATGGCAGGACCTTAGGGCATCTCAAACGGCAATACAGGTCTGTTTAGGCAATTGATTACTACTACAGATAGCTAATTAAAAGCAGCTAAAATTAAATTCTATTTCAGCAACAGGAAAAATTAGTGAACTTAGTAACGTTAAAAGATCTTCAGGTTAATGGTGTAAAGATGAGACAGAAAAGCACAGAAAGCAATGAAGGTGGCTCCTTTTTTTTCTGCTGAGGCAAAAGGCCTTTTTCCCCTACCACTTTTATGCTTAAACCTGCCTTTCACCCCAGCAGTCCCTACTTTGGAAGCTAAGGAAAGAGCTTTCCTTGTTTCAACCTGCTTTAACCAGGGTCAAACCAGAGAGAGGAATGCCTTTAATTTCACAGGGGTAGGACAAAATTTGTGTTTGTGTCCTGCAGCAGTCTCGCTGTCACTGCAAGTGGTTTCAGACACTTTGCATTTGCAAATCCATAATTCCACACAAAGCCTTTGTGAGGCCTGGCCCCTCCATCACAATCAACAGCATGTTTATAATCACATGTAATCAGCTGACCTGATGTGAATGCACATGAGATGGCACATTTGCCTCTGCACTTGCAATTGCTTTCAAGGTTTACTTTTAGAGCAGGATTTTGCAAAAACACAGAACTGTGTACACAGTACACAAAAAACTGCAGTACTGTTAGAATAATAAATAGTTCACATTTTCTCTGTTCTCTAAGAAGAAGAAGCATGGATTGATTGCATATTGCTTTACTTGAGAGCTTCATGGATGTACACTTCATGACTGCAGGAAGTTGGGTTCAGAATAGATTTCATTTCATATTTTGGATACACATCTTGATTAGATTATTCTGCATCTGCCTCATTTTAAAAGAGGTGTTAAAAACCACTATCGTATTTCCAAATCTGGTTCACACCCTTTGGTATGCTAAGAATTTTAATATGCCTCACATTCTACACTTTACTGTAAGAGTTAATAAATTTTGCACTCAAAATCCATGCTTGTGACTAAGTATGTGATTTAATACTGAAAGAGAGAACTGCTCTATATCATTTTACACAGTATGAGCCATACAATAAACATTTCTGCCCCAACTCTATCAGAAAAGTCTGCTTTTACTCACTGAAATGTGAGTGTTTGAAGGCCCTGGGATTATAATCCCATTTTTAAACCACGTTTATCTGAAGATATATTTCTTTTCTAATACATAAGAACGCATTAAGTCTAATAGATAGTAAATAAAGCAGATGTGAACCATGAACATTTACTTAGAAAATGTGACATGAGGTTTGATGAGATGATGCTATCTGTAAAGCTTCAGGCACACTTGCCCCAGATTAGGAATAGATGTTTTAAAATGCAAGAATTTATTCTAAATTATTTGGTCCTCCTTGATCCTCAGACAGATTTAACTGCCGTGCAAACCTTTCATACGCCTCCATATGCTCATTTAAAGTTAGCTTTGCATCTGATGAACAGTACAGACCCGCTCCATTTGCGTAGTTGGAACGTCTAAAATGTGAAAATTCATATTGAGCAGTAACAGCACAGGCAAGCCACCCACCAAAGAATATGTCCTTTTTGCCAAGAACAAGGAGAGTCTTATTTGAAATAGCTCATGTGATGAGAGGGTCACAGGAAGGCACAGCACACCGGTTTAGCCAGGCCACATTTTCCCTCCAGAACCACACCTCCCAAGGTGAAATCAGAGCAGATCGTTTTATATCACAACTGTGCTCTAGAAGCAGTAACAACTACAAACTGACACTGGCAACGCACATATGGGTTGTTATCTGGTCAGCGAATATATTCAAAGTTAATGCCGATGCATCAAATACCTTCAGGCTCCATTACCCTTTCCTTTCACCCAGCTGCTGTTTACAGACAAAAGGAATCCACTCTGTTTTGCTGAGCAGATCAAAGTGTAACAGGCTATATATGGCCTGCAGTGGAAGAAAACAGTGTGGCATGTCATACCACTGCACTGACGTAAGGCTATTACACACAGCGACAGTGACACATCGACTTTTGCACCTACTGCAATATTTTAAGCCTCTTTCTACCATGTCATCAAGTACAGAGTTCAGCCACCAGCAGCCCCAGGCAAAATGTGCCAGTGCCAGCCAGAGAGGACTGGGACACTGGGGACAACTCTAGACATGGACTTGCAAGCTGAGGTCTGACTCAGCTCTGCCTGGGCAAGTGACTGTGCTACCAAAGAAAACTCAACACCCAGTAGGACACAGAAAGGAGAAATGGCAAGTTTCAACCATAGTTTACTGTTGATAGAAAACTTGTGTAAAATCCTCCCTTTGCAAATGGATTCTTAAAACACATATATTGCATGAAAGTTTTTAATTACTCTCTTAAATCCTAAATTTCTCAATTTAGCTAGTTTGGGTACTGCCAGAGTAGAAAGAGAACTGTGCTCAACTCTCTATCAGGTTATGTGACCACAGAGCAGGAGGTGATTTATCCCACTCCCCATATCCTCATCCTGAAAGCAGAATTCCAAACTCTCTACCAGGCCTTACAAAGCACAGGAGCAGACATGAAAAATCTACTGCTTCATCAGCTGTCGTCAGTCTCTTTCAGAGAAATAAACAAGAAATATTTGGTTCATGGGCTACTTCAAACTCTTTCCTCTAGTCCTGTGGGGTAAACAGCACATCTTGGAAAGACCTGTTGTGGAAATTGAAGTGAAATTAAGAAAATCTACAGGAGTAAATAATTTTGACCTGCAAATTTTCTGTTACTGAAGAATTGTGAGGCACCTGGACCATACACAAAGTAAGCTCCATAGGGGTGGGTTCACTCTTCTACTGTTTGTAACTCAAAGATGGCATGGTAGTCAGAAATAACCATTACACTGCAAAATGGAATT
The DNA here is from genome assembly GCA_013398055.1 of Ifrita kowaldi. Classification (NCBI taxonomy): domain Eukaryota; kingdom Metazoa; phylum Chordata; class Aves; order Passeriformes; family Cinclosomatidae; genus Ifrita; species Ifrita kowaldi. Next base: position 378,939 of record VZRS01005773.1, on the reverse strand, counting down.
ATCCTTTTCCTCTCTTAAGGTGTTATGCTGATCACTGAGATACATGACCCTTGCTCCCTTCAGTATAATTCTGTGCATGAATTATGGAAATCGTTTGTTCATAGTCATGAGTATCATAACAAAAAGTGTAACTGTTTTGTACTTCCTTTCATTTTCACTGGCAAGACTTAAAACCTTGGGTCTACAGATTTAATGGAACAGTATTTTATTAATCCAGTCCTTTTCAAATTTTTTTTCTCCACATCTGACCTGTCTTGTCTTTTGAGGCTGGAACAGGCTGTCATAATATGAAGCTCTCTTTTAACAGTTGGACACACTAGTTTTGCAGTGGCAAAAAGCATTCACAACCACTGCACATAAAGAGGGTACACTGCACAATCCTTTTGCAATTACACCTGGTCACTTCCTGAAGAGCCTAAAGAAAAGTATTGCTGGCTTTGGAGAAGCCCAAATATGCATAAAGGAACAGAACTGTATCAATGAAGGGGAACCAGTACATACTCACCTGCCTAGAAATGCCTGTAAGATTTTAAAATATTTTAAACCTACCTGATTTTTTTTTCATTAGCACTAAGAGGAAGAAAATCTTTTTGGTGATGATGTCAGTAAATAGAGACACAGTTACTATCTAATGAGTTTCCCATCAGAGCATTCAGGTTGTTAGGAACTGATCCAGATCACTCCCATGTATTTCTCATGATTCCCTATGCTGTAAGGTACTGTGCTTTAACATGGCTCTTTGCAACAGCACCCAGCTTCTGCATATGCCTTCCATAACCACAATATAACAGTTACCTACAGAAGGACAAGAATGTCAGAAGAGAATAAAGAAGATGCAGAAAACCAAAAGATGGGAAGTGAAAAACACACCTCTTGAGGTGAAATAGGCATTACTTGTAGATTTAGATCACTGGAGAATAAAGCTAGGCTAAACTCAGTGACACTGGGAGCTAGTTAGCACACCCCATGCAGAGAAACATTATTTTATAGACTGGCTTATGATTAATAACACTCTAGGAATGGTACACTCCAGCTGACATGCGCAACTCTATCTTAAAAGATTATCTTTTTTTTCCCAGTCATCATTAGAGTAAGAGTTTATGTTAGTCAAGCTAGCAAAAAGGCAAGAGGATTTGTTTTAAGAGAAAAACCCTCTTGCACGATGAATGTTTCAGAATGTTTCAGCTTTCTGTGTTTGATCTACATGACTGGTTTATAAACTGCTTTTAAAACTGACAAACAAATCTTGTCAGAGAATAATACAACACACCACTAAGCTGTAGCAAATGATTTCCCTTAGGATTAGGTTTCACCATGTGTCCGGAAAAGACCAAATAAAAACATGTCCTTGCTAAAATAAAGCAGTTTTTCAAAATTCAGCATCCTTTCCATACACAAAGGTTTAAGTTTTTGCAGCAAGGCTTTGCTGTCTTCTTGGTTTATGTGCAGCATATGGCTTTCGACAAATGTCAGCAAGAACAGAGCAACTTCACCAGACTCCTTGGAGAGTGTTTCACCTGGCTGTATAGCAGCTGCATTTCCGTGAAAGCTGAGAAGCCCTAGGTTTATGATTAACAATTTAATGTTAGTTACATCATGGGAGAGGCACTTTGTGCAATCATCTTACATAATTTACTGTATACAGTATTCATTCCAAGTGAGTTATAAGTCATCCATGAGTAAGTCGTGAAGAATTAGAAGAAGCTGTAAGCAATACACAGGAAAGCCTGACAACAATGGGCATTTGTGATTCGTTAATGACTGGATATTAACCTTTAAATTTTGGATTTTCAATTGCTATGTGTAATCATCAGAAACCCCCAGACTGATGTAATCTCTCACATTCCCAAGTTGTAAAATGGGCCTTTCGTCCATTTTTTTCCAAACTGCTTTCTTGTTAGTGCTTGCTGCAGAAAATTACTATGAAAGCACTAATATCTTTTGATGGCAGAACAATGAATTTCTGGCAAACCTGTTTTTTTGCATACTCATGATCACCATCACTCTATATGTGGGAATGATCTCATTAGACTCCTATCATTTGTGACTTCTTATTCCCACTCAACTGGGACTACTTTTTTCTTATACATGTAAGGTTGCTAATGCATTTGGATGATTGAAGACTTCACTGAAACTAGTAGTTTGCAGTGACATTCATAATACTGCAGATATTTCCTATACCAGCCGCAGTCTATGCTTCATGAAGTTTAGTGTATGGGAACGGTACAAATAGAGGTAGACAAAAGAAAAACAAAATTTCCCAATTGTAGGAGTTGTGTCAGAGGCTTTCAGAGGGCTTTTGTATGGAGGGTTGCTCATGAACTGAGGGAGAATGCTCCACGCTTGAGGAATGTGATCGCAAGACACAAATGTTTGCTATCAGAAATAAAGCCAGTAAATGCACCATTCAGCAAACATGGGCACCTCTAATATAAGTGCAAAGCTTCAGCAGTTACTTCCTCTAAAAAAACCAAAAAATTCTCACATTCCATCCCACATGCAGAGGACACGCCCCTACAGCCTCTTCCACTCACAGGCCTGCACACTTATTTTGCTGCTAGGTTTTGGATACACCTTGAATTACAAACCTGATGGAAGTAGGAGCTTCCTTTCTTTTTCTCTGCTTATGAAAGGTGAATTACACATAACAGTATCATAACTGCATTATATGCCTACTATATATAATGTGTTAAACATTACAGCAGAGAAAGGCAGTCTTTCCATTTAAAACCTGCAGGCAGACTCCAAGTATTACTGCGGTTTCTAAATAGAAGAAGGAATAGTCAAAGTTGTTTTGATTTGTTGTGCCCTCTTCATCCATGAAGTGCTTAATTCAAACATCTCTTTTCACACCAAATTTATCAGACCCCAGGGATCCCTTTGGCATCAGGAATCCTGGCTCAATAAAGCAATCAAATGGAATGGAAGAACTGGGTCACTGATCAATTTGTTTTCTGGGATGCTCAAAACATCCTGAAGTCTGCTGAATTTGACTGAGTGATCTCTGTTGTATAGAGGGAATTCTCGGAGGACATGGAGATGCCAGAGTAGCTTCTTTCAGGATCTCCTGCAATGAGCCTCTTTTCTAGCAAGAGGCACAGCCAGGAGCGGGCAGCGTCACTTCCTGCTGGCACAGAGCCCGAGGGCCGAGACTGTTACCACGTGTGCTGGTGACCAGCCTGACACTGGGACAGGCACAGCCCTGCAGCCACAGCGTGGAGCTTTCTGCCAGCTGCAACCAGGCTCTGGACTGCCCTGCTGCAACGTCTGTGCAAGCTGCCAAACAGACAGTTCTCCTTTATACTCGGTCGATATTAATCATGGCAGGTGGGATTGTCAGGAATGACTTATGGCACACCTGCACAGCCAGAGTAAGGTGATGAAAAGGTGGCATTGAAGGTGTTTCTTTTCCAGGAAGCTCCAGATTCTCTGCATATGGATCTATTTTTCCTTTACATAACTACTTCAGATGTATTTTTTTAAGAAGAAGTTGCTACACACTGCAGCTACACACTGTGTTTCACAAAACCCAAATTCTGATCTGATAATTTTGCTCAATTTTCCACTGCCTGTTCACTGATCTATGTCTTTCCGTATCATTTCTCTTAAAGGCCTAATGCACTTGTGATCTTCCAGTATGTCTATTTCTACATAACAGTGCAGGTAGTGGAACCTCCAATGCATACAGCAGAATATTCCATACAGGCATACCTAGAACACGTGTACATATGCTAATAGCAGAACCAGGCACAGAAGATAAGCCCTAAGAATCACAGCCAGGAATTAGTGGTTGTATCAGTATCAAGGGATCACACAGCCAGGCTTTGTGGTGGAGGAAGACCATATGACCACATCCAACGTTTTTCTTTGAAATGGCCTGTTCACTATGGCAGAGGTAGAAAATGGCCATCTTAATTTCTAACAGAATTAGGTGCAAGACCTGCATCTCAAGAAAAGTATAAGCTATGTTCTTAGTCTGACATTCCTGTTTTCAGTGCATCCCAAAGGCCATATGGTATTGGAGTAGGACTGTATTTCACTTGTTCTGCTCCTGGGCTCGAAGTAATTCCCTATTTTGCATAAAAATGGCCTTTGTGAGTCTGAACAACTTTACTTTAGCATTAGTAATTAAGCAAGTGAGGAGATAGATAAGGTTACTACAGGTACAAAACATGTATGTGTTCTCTATATCTCCAGTGCACCTAAGACATTTAACTAGCTTTACCCACATTAACAATGATGAGAAAAAAATAAGGTTGATAAGAGATCCCCACTGCCACAAGTGCTTTCTGACCTACTACTGCAAGAGTTCCCTTCCTCATTATTTTGAACTAGGTTCTTTCCAAGTAATGTTATTTCTGTCCGGGCTTACAGAGTATCAATGTGTAAGTGAGGAAATTACATGCTGTTTTATAGAGTGCCATTTGGAAAAATTTGATTTGGTATGTAATTTCAAGCTTATGGAGTCAACTTGCCATGTTCATTCTGGATTCATAACCACTGCCTTAGGTTTGGTTAATGTGGTTTTGTATTTTAATTTAGAATACAACAATAAGGTAGCAGCTCTTCCAGAGGGAGATTTAAGACTTAACTAGAAATTCATGCTAAAGAAATTCCCCATGGTGCAATGTGAGGTCACCTGGGCTGAGGAAAGATAATAGCCAGGATTCTGTAGAGTACCTTAATTTTGGGATGTCAAATTTGAGACATCTTGAAAAGCCTGCTGTTTCAAAGGACAGGTGTTCCACTGTTTCCAGAAAGAAGGTAGCTTGAGTGCCACTAAAAGCAATGAGCCAGTAAATCTTGGAAAAAGTGCTTTATTCCAAGAGGAAAAATTGTTCACTTTAAGGACAAATGTCCCTTTTCCATTTTGCATTAGGCACTTGAAAACACTGCCAGCCTTTGCAAAACATATGTGATTTAATGATTGTATGAGAAGAGGCAGCTGTAAGGAAACTGACAGCTATGAAATCCTAAAGTAAATTCCATATAAGATACCTTTATTAGTAGCTGGAAACTTCTGTATTTAGAGGACAATCTCCCTTGCTGTGTCCATTGAAGTAGACAGAAGTTTTCATAAAGCTGCCTTAGAATCATGATATAGCAACACCTACAGTGGATGTCACTAGACCTACGCAGAGGAGGATACTGTTATTCCCCTAGTTAGTTTATATGTCCTTTCTGCTGTGCTGCACCCAGTTATTGTGTGCAACTAAATAAAATACATGTAATCAAAGACCTCCTCTGTGATGGTGCTAAAAAGGTATGTGGTTCATTGGAGGGTGGGGAGCAGGCAGGGCAGGCTGAGGGGTACAAGCCACCTCTAACATCTTCCTAAGATAAATTGTATTTATGTTTCCCCAGTGTCTGGGGAAGTGCAGTGACCTTGGAGCCCGACTGTTCTCACAGTAACTGTGTCAGGTGTGACAGCAGATGTACTCAGATAGCTGCACTCTCTGCTGCAGCAAGATAAAAAGCAAAGGAGAGCATAGGCCATCCTTCACTTTTAAGAGGATAATATACCTGATTACACATCACTCTGGGTCCATGCCTTTATTTTGTACCTCTTACTCCTTGTACAGAACTGCAAAACCGCTTAGGAGTGCATTGTCATCCACAGCTGCCTCATTGTCTCTGTGTCCCACCTTTCCTCAGATTCTAAATCACTCTTGGTATCCCTCCGAAGGCCTATGGAAATATGAAGTTTCATGCCTCCTCTGTTGACACCCTCCACTACCTCTTCTCCCTCAGAATGACTTTTTCCCAATGAGGTATACATTTGTGAATATAATGGCAAGAATATGAAATCTGTGCTAACCATTAGGAAGCTACCAGTATGCTGAGACCACTTCGCTGAAATGGTAACTGGAAAAGAATGCAAAGGGATTTTCTGTCTCTCAGCTTAGGGTTTAAACTAATTTCTTTTAGCTACTGTACAAAGATCCCTGTGTCGATACCATTGCTAGAACTGGCCATTTAAACCCTGAGCTCCATGCTGAACCGAATTTATAAATCACCCTTAGAATCTTCTTTCGAATATCTAAACATTGGCTTTCTTGTGTATTTATGAGCATCAAAATCTTTGACGCATTTCAGCATCTTACTGCAGAAAAAAATACCACATTTTCTTTCTTGTTATACTCTCTTCCTTTGCAAGATAGCACAAGATGCATAAAGCAAATATATTTGGTTCTTCCGTGATTGTGCAAAGAAACAGTCACTGTTTCATAGGATACAGCCAAGGTCCTGGCTCCCTCCCCCTGTGCCTTCCACCTCAGGAAGAATGTGAACAGGGGGGTTCTGGACTCCAGCCCCTGTGTTCCTGAACACTTGGGCAAGCACTCAGCACATCCTCATACCTGCCAGAGACCCAGCTGTAGCCAAGAAGCAAAGACCAGGTCTCTTTTTTTCCTTTTAATGCAATGTTTGAAAACACATTCAAGAGCCTCCCCTTCATCTTCCTCCTCCCTTTTCTTCTCCCCATGACTGTCAGTTCTTTTGGCTGAGTATCATATCACTGGGATTGATTGCACAAGAGTCACCTGAATGCCAGTCACAATGTTTAACCTTCCATTCACCTGCATGCTCTGAGACATATGATCTTCTTCAAACACTCACCCTATGACTTACAGGTGAGGAAAAAGTGAACACTGAGGCAGCAAAACGCAGGGCTTAAAAAGAACTTAAATGAAATGTTTCATATATGCAGGCATTGCTAAACAGTGAAGTCCTTGTTTATGATACACCTTATTTCACCTTCAACCCACAGTGACTTCATCACACTTCATTTGTAAACTCCGGGTATAAATTCTCACAAACCCAACATATTTCATTTATTCATATTGGTAAATCTTTCCTTAAGGAAGTTGTCCTGCTAAATCTCTTAGGGCTGAGACAATGCCATCAGCCTAAATAAAAGCCTTAAGAATGGGCCAGTTTTTTCCACAGAACATGGACAGGAAATCAGCACCACACATTTCCAGGAAGCCTACACTGTTCCAGTACCAAAAGCAATGTAACTACATTGGCCCAAGACAGCATTTGAGCTAATGGCAACTGGAGCCTATGGCAGTACCCTCATTAATACCTCGACTACTTGACAGGCTGCTGCTGCTGCATTCTATGAGGGGACAGAAGAAAAAAAAAAGACTTTATCTATTATGCAGCAGAGAAGTAAGACACAGCATATTTCACAGAAAAGCAGGCTAGTAAGAAAAGAACACTTTAAAAAACAATCACTCTTATGACATGACACTTTCTTTATATGCACATATCCAGTCCCACACGAATATCTCACCATTTCAGCGTATGCCAACTGTTGAGTAAGGTTTAGACATGGTGCAGACACTATTAGATCCCCAGAAGATGCGAACATGAAATTGTATCTTCCTCAGCTCTGCTACTCGCAGATCTATTTGTAATTCAAGAGACATAAACTAGACAAGTTGCCCTGGCAGATCCAGCAAAGTTCTCACTTTCTTCCTTGGTAGCCTTCTAGTTTCAAAAACTACAGTTCTCTTCTCCAGGCATTGGATACAGCAACTACTGAAGACATTGAGTTTATCCAAGATACTCATTCCAGACAAAAAATCCTCATGCTGCAGAATTTATCAGATTTACACCAATTTGTGCTGTGGGATTTTTTACTTTCATTGCCTCATTCTGCCACTAAAAAGTAGACATGAATCCCTATTATTCTCACTATCCAGGTAGCAGTGTCTTTGCTTTTACTTCCCATCAGGATCAAATATCAATGAAAAAATATTAAGAGTGCAGGAAAGCTCAGAAATACAGCCTAAGAACTAAAATATTTTCAGATGAATGCATGTGCTCTGTGAATCAAGTTTTGCAGTCACCCATCACAAACTGCTGTTTACTTCTCTAACAGCCCAGATTAATACCAAAATACAAATTCCCGGGCCAGGTAATTCAGAAAGTCAATCATGTCACTAAGGCTACAGCTTCTTTTTTTTTTTTTGCCTCACAGATCAACTTTGAACTAAGAAAAGAAAAAGGCCATCAATTTTCCACAAAACAAAACCCAAATTTAAAAATAACCTGGCTTTTATCAAGTTTTTCTACTTTATTTTCTGTTCTTGGGAGCCACAATATGTAACAGTACAAGTGCTGTGGTAGAACAGATGACAGGACAGATTGCCGTGTTATCTTTTAAAAGCCAAAATAGATTCAGGGTTAGAAAGAAAGGAAACTTTCTATAGCCTGAAGTATTGATGCTGCTTTTCTATCGCTGCCTTACTTGCCAGGTTAGGACCTTGCAACTGACTTGCTACCAGTAACAGGGTCTCTGACCTGCTGATGAGATCAGGAGTCTCAAAATGAGACCCTGCAGAAGTGCTGCTTCTCTGCACTAGGTAGGGAAAGTGCATATCACTGCAAGTTCAAATCCCGTTCCATAGAACTGCATCTTGATGCCCTGTAGGCGCTGCTGGTGATTGTAGCATCAGGGATGCCTGGTCCTTGAAGCTTGGAATCTGTGTGTTGAAGATTCACTGACAGCCTTAAAAGCCCTTTGGCCCTGTGACTGTTTTATTTAGGGAAACTGGGATAACTGAGATTTACACAGCTAATTTGTAACAATTTCTCATAGCACCTCTAGTTGCTGCCATTGAAACTGGTAGGATGCTTCTTTAAGGTTTCTCAGCACAGTAAAGATGTGGACCTGCTGGAGTGGGTCCAGAGGAGGGCCACAAAAATAATCAGAGGGATGAAACACCTTTCGTATGAGGAAAAGCTGAGGTAGTTGTGGTTGTTTGGCCTGGAGAAGACAAGGCTTTGGGGAGATCCTATTGAAGCTTTTGAAAACTTAAAAGAGATTTATAAGAAAAATGGGGAGAAATATTTTAGTAGGGTTTGTACAATAGGACGAGGGGTAATGGTTTTAAACTAAAAGAGGGAAGCTTTAGACTAGGTACAACGAAGAAATTTTTACGATGAGGGTGGTCAAACACTGCCACAGGTTTTCCAGAGAGGCGATGGATGCCTCATGCCTGGAAACATTCCTGGTCAGGTTGGACAGAGCTCTGAGCATCCTAATCTAGTTGAAGTCCCTGCTCACTGCAGGTGGGTTGCAACTTTAAAGGTCCCTTCTAATGCAAACTATTCTCTGATTCTATTATTTTGCTGTTTCAGTATTTCTGGACAGATTGAATCCTTCCTTTTTCCCCATATCTTCTGTGGATTGGTTAGTGGCTCTGTGTACACTCCCAACTGCATAAAATGGTGCACACTTGTGTTCAGAGGCACAAACATCCACTTATCCTTTTTATGCCAGTGGATTGTGTTAACCCTAAACACTGACAAGTGCCAGGGTACAAAGAGTGAGTCACATCACAGACAGTGTTCTGCATCTTCAGAACATGAAAATACTGCCAAGAACCCTTTACAGAAATTGTCAAGAAGTTTTCAAAACTCACATTCTTCGTAATAGACTCTAATTGAAGGGGCAAAAAATACTTAGACATTTATCACTAAATGTATAGAACTCCCTAAATGGAAAATAAAACAGTACATAATTCATGAACTATATAGAAATACCAGTATAATACTCAAAAGTTCTTTGAATGATTTACATATGTTCTAAGCATGTCATGGACAAAGAAGTATTATCCTATAAAGGCTGAACCAAACTATCAAGTACTTATAAAGATGTCTATAAACTCTTCATAAACTGTTGAAAGCACCTGCTTAACAGCAAGTAGTTCAAGTAACAACATTGCCTACACCAACTGGTCAGCTCCTTTCTCAGATTTCAAGACATCTGGATTTTCCTGAACTATTTCAAACTATGATTCTTCAAACACTCTGGTGTTTGCTGAAAGTTCTAGCAGAAGAGCAATCAGTATCTAGAAACACTGATGGATCGCTGATAGTGATTGATCTCGTTAGAGACAATGGAAAACTTTCTTGAGTTTAGTGCCATATGTAGTCAGTCTGACAAGAGTAAGTAATAGGTAACAAAGCACAGGACATTGCCAAAATTTTCTATCTGTACTAAAATTTTTTCACATTTTTCTCTTTTTGAGCTATAGGAGCTAGTTATGTATTCAGAAAACAATTTTTCTACGGTCACCAAGACACATAGATCTTAAGCCCAAATGAAGATCTGCAGATGAAATACTAGTTTGGCATCATTTAATTAACTATTTCCGTTAAAATGTAAGTCTGAAAATTTGAAAGCAATACTCAATTTTTCCCTTTATTTTTTCCTCATATTTCCAAATTATCCAAACTTTTTAATAGGATCATTTAAATGTATCTGGCATATTTTCAATGTCTCTCTGTTGGAAAACGTAGAGAAAGTTTTCTCATGCAGTATACCACAATCTTCAAATGTAGAGGCAGTACAAAAATCATAATTCTCTTTCTTGATCCTCTTTAGTTTTCCAGCTCCACAAACAATTAAAATCCAGACCATCAGATCCAACATCTTGCCAGAACAAAGAAGTCAGAATCTGAATCCAGACACAAGGATTATTTACTGCCACTGCCATTGTAGCAGACCTCTCTTATTGACAGTGAGACAGCTTTGGTCTCCACTAGCGGTACATTGCAAGGTGATAATTCTTAACTTCTCTTAAGGTCTCGTTAGCTAACAGCACAATAAGGATTCCAAGTGCACATGGAGCAAAGGAGAAGGCCTGCTCTACACTCAGGTCCTCTGTGGTCTCAGAAATGGCTTTGTGCTGTGTTGACTTTGGTTTCTGAGGAACCACGGTGCCTACAGCCCATGGCAAAACCTGAGGTTTGAGTTTGGGCCTTTTTAGCAGCAAAAACTTTTGTTGAAAAATTTTATGTAGCCACCTACATTTTGTTTTAGCTGATAAATGGGAGACAAAACAAAGAAATGAAAACAGACAGTAAGTAAACAGTACGAAGAAACACTACTTACAGTTAAATATACTTTTATGGATGGCCGCCTATTACCAGGTCTGAAAAAAGATGTTCACGAGGTACAAATACCCAACAACTAAGCATACTCACAGTAACATATTGGACCAGCTTGAGAACAATCAAAATTGCCATTTCAGACATATGTGTGCATCCATTTTTGCACGCACATCATAATCTGAGCTAGCAGAAGGCACTCTTTTTCCTCTAGTTATATAGACTGGCTAGTTTTGGCCAAAGTGCCTTAGTACTGTAAGTGGTATTTGTGAGGATAGAACAAGGAGTTCTTTTACAGCAATCAGCATTTGAACTGATGTACAAATCACCACAGAAAGATATGCTTTTTGAGTGTGATGCTTGCGAGAGACTCCCACACACTACACACGAGGAGTTTGGGCCTAGATGACAAGGACTGGAGGTGGTGTGCTCATTCTATCTTCCACTCTGGTCCAGACTTCAAGATCAGAAGTGGAAACATACGAAATAATTTGACATTTGAATAGTGCTAAGTCTAGGAAGGGAGGTAAAATTGTATCCTTTTCTTGGAAACTCATGGTCACCAGAAGAATTTGTGCCAGCAAACAAGTAATTGGATTAAATCCAATGCACATTTTCAGCTAAACAGCATTTAACTCACAATAGGCCTGCTCTCCATGAGTTACAGCTGATCACAAATGATTTCCAAGCAGGGTAAAACTGTGCTCATCTAGTTTGGTAGCATTTCACATTGGCTGCATGGCAAAAAGTTACGGTGAAAGGGTGTTGAGAACTAAGCCTAGATGGTATCACAGGCCTTGGCTCGTTATACAGAGGATTTGTTAGGAAAGCAGCTACATGGGTGCAAATCCTCTGTATGGGCAGAGCAAACAACCACACACACTATGCAGTGTTGCAATCCACCTGGGTTTCAAGTGGGGATTAAATTCTGCAACTATACAGCCACAAACTATACAGTTGCAGGAGCACACACGAATGGGGTGACTTAGTCATTTCTCCTTCCCCACAGCAAATTCATCCGTGAGCTCTGTAGTTACAGTGTCGAAAAAANGGCAGGGCAGGGCAGGGCAGAGCAAGGAAAGGACGGGATCTTTTGGTCAGTTCTTGTTCTGCCTCAGTTTTACATCTGAACATAAGGATGGATAAACTTCAGACAGTTTAACACTCTACATTACTTACTGATCTCTTTTTCCTGGATCAGTTTTGTGTACTTATGAAGTCATACAAGCTTTCCTTGATGAATTTTGTGTTTTACAAAAGACTAGTTTAGTGCAGCTAAACATATTCGCTACATTTAATAAAACTGTGAAAATAAATGAGTGGATAGGTTTGTCTTTATTCTTCTTCCATGGCATTGTTTTTCTTTCCAGTGTTCTTTGGAGAGTATTCTTCAAAGGCTTGTCCAAGCTGGTTTAAGCCTTTTTATTTAAAAAGAATGAGCTGTATGAAGACATGATTTTGAGCAATGCTGGATAAACAAGAACTGTCCATCAAACCAGAGTTAACAAATGTTTATTTGTTAGAACCACTAGACCTCAGGAATTCTGCCACTGTAATTTCACTCCTGATATTTCTGAGCCCAAAGCAATGGGAGATTCAGGTAGGTTTACCATATCAGGAATGGATTCCCTCTGCATTACTTTTGTATAATACAGATTTGACATTTCTACAACCTATTTCTCCTAAGGATAAAATATTTCACTGTTAAAACAATCTGCCAGTGAAATCCTTCCTCTCTCATGGTTTCCAAGTAAGTATCTTTACCCAGACAAACCTTTGCCAGTTTTATGTAGGTTTGTCTAGTATGAACACAATGTGATTCACGGTGGTGATTGCTTGAGTGTTCATAAGGTTATTTTTATAACAGTCTATAAGTATGAGGTAAACCTTCAGCAGAAGGTTTTGACATTTTGACTCTTGCTCTGCTCACAACTTGCACTGAACTATTTATAATGTTTTTGGTGTGGACTTGCCAAATCCTCATAGGGAGGAACTAAAATCTCTCACTACTCTGATTCACCGTATTACAGCTTAAAGCTGTAATAAGGCCTTCTCAGAAAGGCTCTGAAAGCCCTCAGTAGCTAAAATACTGTGATTATGATGTCTCAGGACAAAGAAGCAGCCTTCAAAGCCAGCACAATCTTTCCCACACATAGATGTGGAGAAGAGGAGCTCCACCTGCCCTAACACCAAATCACAGGGAGGAGAAATGTAAGCCAGAGCTGGCCACAGCCTGCTGGAGACCGTGAGCAAAGCCAGAGAATATTCAGCAAGAGAATGCCACTCTCTGGAGCCTGTTCCAGGACAATGTGACAGGAAAGGGCTACAGTAACCACAGTCATAACCCTAAGACAATAGAGGATAAAACATTAAAAACATCTCAATAAATTGCAGCATAATGAGCCATTGGCTTCCAAGCCTGTCTGGAAAGGCCTGGGACTTGCTCATTGGCATGTCCCATATGCCCTCCCGTGTCACCACAGTCAACTTGGCAGAAATGAGCACATGAACACTCCCTGCTCCACCACAGCACAAAGGTCTGTGCTCTATTCACTGCTGCTGACACCTATTGCTTCAAGGCACTGGTTGAAAACAGCTGAGAGGACTTTCAGCAAGCTCACTATCTACCTCCATCCTATAACATGTAATGAGAGCTGAAGAGTACAAATGCACTTATGTGCACAAACCACATTTTGTTCCATTTTTCTGCAGAAAAAAATTACCTCTCCCAAATCTTTCATCCTTTAAGAACTCAGACATATAATGGAAGCCATGAGTCACCTGGAGCTACTATAGTCAGACTAATGTAACTGCAGCTCGACAACGGTGCAGCAATGAAAAGACTTACAATCATAAACATTTTTGTCACCTTGGTATCTCCTGTGAATGAGGAGCAGTCACAGTCCTGACATCATGACTGGTATCAGTCTGTCTTATGTCTGGGTTCAAGAGATACTGTCATAAAAGTTACACAACTGTCAGCCAACAATTATTCTTAACAGCGAATTTAATAAATTGTTTTCGCATCCATTCCTGGAAGCCTAGAACTTACATAGCTTCTCCTCATCTATTCCATGTGCACTTTGAAGGATAATGGCACTCAATCTCTGATTATAGATGCAGCACCTGTAATTTTGCACAAAAATAAGTTCAATATGAAAAACATTAATTTTTCAAAAATCAATAAGGACTATAAATGAAAGTTGGTGGAAAGAGAGCAAGTGTTCTGTGCAGATCATTAGCTTTCCATAGTGCTGCCTAATTAATTTAAGGCTGAAATGGAATTCTCATACTTTAAAGGGCAGATGATTTACTAAATACTTGCCTTTTTTTTTTTTTTTCTGATTTAAATGTACAGTCTTAGTATCCAAGGCTTAATGAAAATATCCTACACTCAGTAACTACAGAGCAGTGAAAAACTAGGAATCCTGCTTTGCTGGCATGAGAAAGTAAGTGAATAGGACTATCCTCAGACTAGCGAAGTTTCCACTCTGGTACAACTGAGAAGCTTCCTTGTGTTGGACACAGTCTGGGATTAAACATGGGAGTTCAATTTCCAAAACTGTCAGTCAAGAACCTTTCAAACAATGCAAATTCATTTTGAAGTGCTACAGGAAATACATGAAATAGAATCAAGCCTTTCAGTGTTCACAAAACAGAGCTGATTTAAAGCAAACTCTATAACCTGTTGCGTGGGTGGACTTTTATCTCATGTGGGTTTAGTTAGCAGAGCTAAAAATGTCAGCCAATACAAGGTTGGAGGCTGTCCTCTGAACAGATGCAGATGATAACCCTTGTGAGCTCAGCTGTCTGCTCCAACTGCCTTGCAAATGATAGTGTGTTTCCAGCACAAATTACAGGAATTTAGACAGTTTGTTTGTACAGAGTGAAATTGCACAACTATACAATTCTACACGCAAATACTGTGGAAGCACAGTGGAGGCTTCCTCGCTGGGGCTCTAAATATGAGTTACCAGAACTCGGAATAAACTCTTCCCAAACAAAATAATCCTTCCAGTTCTGGGGAGTAACTGTGGCCTAGCAATTTTTCTTTGTCCTTGGTACCACATATGCAACGAAGGTCATTATCTTTCAGTCATTTATTCTAAATTTAACATTTAGCCAAGTTGATAACAGTTTCTGTCCACTTAATGAGGGGTTCACAGTACCAAGTGTCATTTATTTCAAAGGCTCAGCTCCTGGAATCCTGTGACCATTCTCCCACACTTCTTTTACAAATGTAAAATGTAAAGCACAGGGTATGCTAGTGTTTGACAGTACTCTAAAGCTGATTTATGTGCTCAAGGCAGTCTGTCCATGGCAGCACAGAGCTCCACACAGGCTAATTCCCCTCGCTGCACAGTTCAGCATACTGATACAGCATGCATGTATATTGCACTATTGATACAGTATACAGCAGGTACATTTCAAGCCTTCACGATTCTACAGGGAAGTACATGAAATAAAAATCATCAAAAGAAGTAAGAAGATTCAATGAACCCTGCTTCTCTTGTGGTTTTCATGATCTGCGGGCTAGGTTCATTAGTTCTGCACAGAATGCCTGATCTCTGCCATTCAGATAGGAGAGCAGTTTGGCTGCAAGCCCAGCCTGCCTCTCTACCTGCAACACTGCCAGCTCCTGCTGTCCTTAGGCCCTGTATCTTAGCCCTTTGCCTTTCAGAAGGGCTGCGTTGTCAGAAACTCCTCGTAACCAACAGTAAACATCACCAACGTGAAGCACTGGCACAAGGGCTGCGTACCTGGCCCCACAGTCCTCCCAAATCCTTCTCAAACAGCACAGGATGACCCAGGGTGGAAAATTGAGTCCAAGACCCTGAGTAAGCAGAAAATTCCTTTAACACCAGGCTACTAGGCTGTTCCTCAGATTTATGTAAGCGTTTCAGCAATACGTTCTACAACCTTTTAAAATGCCTTACGGAGCTGGATTATTTATGGCATAGCACTATTGTTCTGTTTAAAGACTTCTGTTAGTGTATTATTGATAGAGAGGTCAGCCACCCTGAGGACAGTGTAAATGGAAAGCATCCTGGGCGGAAAACGGGCTGAACGTTGTTTTTTAGCTACAATTCAGCATGAAAGTTCTGTGTGGGGAAACTGAGGCGAGCAGTGCGGTTGGATTTACTCGTCAGGCAGCAATGTTAAACACATGAGTATTCACAGTTCAGGGAGGCGCACACACCTTGATGCCACCGCCGGACTCCACATTTCATCGCGCGGATGCTCACACGGAGCAGGGAGGAGGCGGCTGGGGACCCCACCCTCCCGCGCGCGGAGGTGATGCCATTGCGGCCGCTCCCCGCNCTGGGCGTCACTTCTGTCCTGTCCCCAGCCGGTCCCGCTCCGCGCTCAGGTGAGGCGCTGCGGCCCCCGTGGCGGGAGGGAGTGAGGGAGGGCGCGGGACGGGCAGCCGCCGCCGCCGCCGCCGGTCGCTGTCGGTCGCTGTGGGTGACCCAGCGGGGCCGGACGCCGTGGGAAGCTGCGCCGGAGGAAGGAGCGGCGAGCGGCTGGGGCACTGCGGGGCTGGGACCGGCGGGGCGGGGGNACAGTTCAGGGAGGCGCACACACCTTGATGCCACCGCCGGACTCCACATTTCATCGCGCGGATGCTCACACGGAGCAGGGAGGAGGCGGCTGGGGACCCCACCCTCCCGCGCGCGGAGGTGATGCCATTGCGGCCGCTCCCCGCACGGGGCCCCGCAGGATTTCCTGCCTCCGCAGCCCCTCAATTCCTGGAAGCGATCTCTCCCGAGGGCAGGAAGGGCGAGCGCCCGGCCGCCAGCAGCCGCCAGCAGCCCCGCGGCCCCGCCAGGCGACCCCCTGCCCCTCAGAGCGCAGCGGCGCGCGCACCCCCCC
>VZRS01005773.1:345001-362139 GCA_013398055.1 Ifrita kowaldi | reverse complement strand
GGGGCCGCCCCCCGCTCCGGGCCAGCTCCTGGCAGGAGCCCCCGGCTCCTGCCTCAGGAGGGTCTCCGCACCTGCCCGCCTCGCCCTGGTGTCCTGTTCCCTTCCGCGGTAAGGCCAGAACTGCTGACAGCTCACTTGGGTGTCAGGCGGTCCTGCTGCATCGCTCCTGAGCCGTTCCATACCGTTAGACGTGTTCGTTGTTTCTCTGGTTTCTCACGGTGCAGGCAGGGCGCTGGGGTGTTTATCACTACACCTGGCATGACTTTTACTCGCTCGTGCAGAGGGCTTCTTTACAAACTACATCCTGGCTAACCCCTGTTTGTGACAACTAGATGGACAAAACTAAAATCAGTTCGTATTTCACTGTCTGGGTATTGGTTTGGCACATTTGCCATAGAAATGAAACTTTCTTCTCATCTAGAATCTCCAGGCGCTTTCTGAAAGCACTTTGTTTGAAAAGCAATTTGCTGAATTAACATAGCATGCACAAAGATAACTTGAGTTGACGTACTAGCAGAGTACCATCTATCTCGTGAGCAAAAATGGAATATTCCTGCCCTTAGGTTCCTTTTTAATCTTAAATTATTAATGGTTCTCTGCATTACAAGAATGAAATTTGTAATTGGTACAGAGTGCAAATGCATGTAGAGAACTGGATATGAGAGGAGCTGGTTATAAAGAAGGATGTGCCTCCCAAAAAGACCTAGCAGGAGAATGACGTTAAAGAGCCCCTTCTCTACAGTTGTTGGGAACCTCTGGGGAGAAGCAGTGGGCCATACCCAGCCCAACTCTTTTGCAGCTCTCTGAAAAAAAGGAATGAGAAAAGAGAAAAACTTTTCCCTACTTGGGGAGCATAGGAAAGCAGAGCTTTACAGTTACTTGCACTTTCATTTAGCAGCTGTTTAACTGAGTTGTAGTGGGTGCTTCTAGATAGGGTTAGTGGCAATCATAGTATCCCATCTTCTTTTCGAACCTGATTGTCAGCTTCACACCAAATGTTGTCATTTGTACTTAGTTAAACTGAACTGTTTATATCACACATCATCATGCTGTTGTCTGTGTAATCAGTACAGGTAAAAGTTCCCTTTTCTCTGAGAGAGGCCCCAGGAAAAAAGCATACTTGCCTAAACTGAGGTAGAAAGGGCAAAACACTTGCATTTACTTTGGATTCAGCAATGTTAAAGGTTCGAAAGTATGTTGAGAGGAAATGTTGGTTTAGGTATCAATGGGAAGTAACATTTCTACTGTCTGTTCAACCATGTAATGTAGAGCAAGTGAGGTGTGTCATAGTAAAGATTACAGCAGTGAACTAAGGTTCTGCTCTTTCTTTTACTTAAACTTCTTCCAGTATTTGAACTTTTAGAGGCAAAAGTTTGAAGTGAGACCATATTAAGCAAGTCAGAAACATAAGGCTTAAAAGCAGTTTTCTTCCCTGTAAGCCCTCAAAGTTTGTTGAAGAGTTGTGGGGCAGGTGTACTGAGAACGTGTGGTGTTACAGAAACTGAAAACAATGCACAGAGGTGATGGGCTAGTAAAAGGAAACTCACAGAAAACTTGAGAGGAGAAAATTCTACAATACTGTTAGTTTGGTAATAATAATAAAACCTCCCAACAAACCAAACAAAACGAGTGGAGCAAAAACTGGATCAGCTAAGGCTTCTGAACAACACAAAGGTGAAGCTGAGGTGGGTTTGAGGGGAAAACTGGGCTGAGTTTTATTGAGTTTTCTGTAGTGTCAGTGTGTTAGAGGAGTGTCTTGTGCATCACAGAAGAGGCTTCTAGACCAGGTCAGACATGACTGTTGGCCCCAAGTAGTCATCCAGGGAGCCCAGTGTTCCACCTGGCCTCTTCTGCATTCCTGCTGGGCCTGGTTTGCACTGCAAATGTTTCACCTGCCAACCTGCAGCAGGTGTTCCTGTTCTCACCTTTCTGCCTAGTTAAAAGAAGTTCCCCACTTTGGAGAATTAGACCGTGTAAGTCCATCTCTCACTGAGTTACTCTGTGTTCCAGCTGGTTTTAGTTTCCATCAGCCCACGGTGACCTTGCTGCATGTCCTGCCCACAGTATCACGGTGTGCTTGCTGTTGTGGGTGGGCATTAGTTCAGGTAATGCGTGCCTGGGTGTGGAGCAGATGGGAGAGAGAAGGAAGCGCACTGCCACGGCCACAACTGATACTCTCTCTGCAGGCACACAGGGTGAGAGTCATGGGAAGCCAGCTCTCTTCTCAGCTGTGAGCTCCTCAAGGCTCTGATAAGGAAGGTGCAAGTAAGGTTTATCTGCTCTATTCTTCTGAGTGCAGATCATCATCACAGAGGGAGATCTGCTTCCACTACCATGGTATGAAAGGTGTTTGAATTTTGGAGTTGTAATAGGGTAGAACAATGCTAATTAAGAATTAAGCCTTTTTTTTGTGGACTCAACTATCTTCAAAACTAGAAAATGGAAGACTGAGGGGCAGGGGGATGAAGGCCATAAACTTCTATCTGTGCAGTGGAACTTTTAGGCTTACGCTTTAGTAATGATGAAAATCAGGTTTAGCTACATTTCTGTCTGCTTACATTCATCAAACAACTGGTCTGACTTTACAGTATAACAATTAAAAAATATCTCAGCAAGCAGGAGAGTCTTAATGTGGTCTTTAATAGGACAATAATGTAAATGATTAATGATTGATAAAAAAGAATTGTGAATGAGCTTGTGGAAAGGCTTTGCATGTCTGTTTGAGAGTCAGAAGGATCTTGATATATCCTTGGAGGTCATGTCTGTAGATTTTAATGAGGGTGAAGCAGAGGAAGGCTGTTAGACGGGAATGAGATCTCAGTGAAATGAAAACATAGAAAGCTCTGAGTTTATGATCAGATAAACCAGATCCATTTTTTTGAGTTCAGTTTTTTTGAAAAGGGATGTTCTGGAAGAAGCTGCAAGTAACTTCTAATCAGCCACCAGTACTCAGGAAACAAGTAAACAGTTATGAATGGTACAGTATCACATAAGTAGCTATTTAAACAGTTTTAGAGCCCTGAGTGTGCTCATGTCACTAATGAATAATTTAGGGGGTTGTTTTATTGTGGGTTAAGGTTGTTATTTGTAGGGCTCACAAAGGGAGCTGTGTGGGCCTGCCTTGGAGGAAGTAAGGGTGAACACAGTAGGAAAGATGGTGAGAAGATTCTCCCCAGTTGTAGCTGCATGAAACATGGCAGTTCAGGAAGACTGATACATCTTTGCCCCTAAAATGCTTATTGATAAGTAGCAAAGGGAAGGGCAGGACTTCTAGAGGATATAAACATCATGCCTCTAGCTCTAGCATCAATTCTTGTGGCTTGCATATTGCATAAAGGTGGAATGAGGTGTTACTTAATTTTCTGTTTGCTCTCTCTGTTGTGTTGTGCTGGGTATCTACAGAAGGTGTGAATTTCTGTGAGAAGTTAATTTCAGTCAGAATTTTGAAATGATCCTGGTAAGAAGGGAGAAATGCCTAGGAAAGCTAAGTGGGCCACTGCTCTGTTCATTTGAAGACTCTGCATTTCACTGCTGCCATTCAAGCTAGCATGAACCCCTGAAACCTACTTGTGCCATTGAGCATTGCTTTTAGGGCAGCATCTAAAGGTGAAATCAATGTTGCTCCCGCCTTTGGTTCTTGGAAAACCTCTGCCTTGCTCCTGGATGGGAACCAAGCCACAATAATGCAGGCATTTACCAAACCCAACGAAGGACATTTATAATTAATTTCATCTGTTACCAAAGGGGGAAGCAACGCAGAATTCCCAGTTCATGTATCATCAGGCTGTCAGCTCATATTTTAGAGTCTTGTCACCTGCCTGAAGGTGGGCAAAAAAACCCTTCTCAAAGTCTGTTGCCTAAGAGAGAGGAACTGGTTAGCTGGGATACTGCAGTGTTTGGTTCTGACACCTAAGGTGGTTTGTTTTTTTAAAAAAAATTTAAATCCAGAGGGAAATTATTCAAGAACAAGCTTCATTTGGCAGAGCTGTGTCAATCTCCAGTTATGCTCAAAAGCTCATCGAGCTACCCATGATTTCTTCAGTGCTTTGGAGCAAAGAGTGTTTTAGTAAAGATACGCAGTTTACCTGTTTGAAGCTTTGAAAGACTGTTTTGTTGACCAAGCAGGCCTGTTTTGCCATATAAAATGGATCATAAAAGATGTTGTTGCTGTTGCATGTGTTGTGATTTTAGGTTGAAAATAGTAAGGTTTATTCTCTTTTTTCTTTTCCCTTCTTTCCTCCTTAGGAGTGCCACAGTAAGATAAAGACATGAAGTATTTTTAATGGAATTCTGCTTTTGATCAAGCTGCTAAAAATGGATGTGAACATTTTCTCCTGTGAGGTAAGTATCGACAGGAAGAAACAGAAGAAAACCTGACTCATTTCACTTAGTGTTGCCTGTCACCACTGCTCTTCTGACCAGCAGCTTTTGGTCAGGTATTTTAGAGTTATAGTATCTGTGTCTTGGCAAACTTTGTACTAAAAGTCTTAACTGAAAAGTCGTACAACTAATCGTTTCATTTACAGGATTAGTCAGCTTAGTTCTGCTATTCCAGCAGATAAAAACAAATATATAAAGGCTTGGTGTTGCAGGGTTGGTAATGAGCAGCTTCTGCACAGAGTAGCTTTTGACCCAATGTCAAGCTGTTTTTCAAAGCATCAAAGAAACGGAAGCTGCTAAGTCTGATTTTCAAGAGTGAATACTTGCACAGACTAACTGCAGGTGCAGGAAATGAGTGACATCCTGGGATGAAGAAAGAGTTTGTACCATAAATATGTAGGTACTTTTCCATGCATCCAGGCAGCTTTCTGTGTTCCTGCTCTGGGCAGCCTAGTGAAAAGTGGGGCTGTTGCCAGTCTGAGTTGCAGGTGTATATTTATATTGCTTTTGTCAAGTATCACAGCCAGATCTTCACAGTTTCTGCAATAAGTATGTAAGTTAGTAAAACCAAATATCTCCTTAATTTAGGATCATGGGAAAAATCAGGTTGTAAGGAACCTCAGGATATCGTAGAGTCAAACCCTCTGCTCACAATTTGGAGTAGTCCACAAAATTAGGTCATTTTCACCCATTGGCCTTCTCAGTCTGTTACACGTTCAGAAGTATTAACAGAAGACGTATTTATTGCTTGCCATATGCATTGAATGCACATTATAATAATGCAGATAGGAACATAACATGCTACTAAAATTTGTCAGAAGGGCCAATGTTTTAGTTAAGACAGGATTGTACAGGCATGGTCTGTTTCTCTGAACAAGGGAAACAACAAATCTCTGATGTGTTCATTTCTTGCAATTGCAAATGAAACCTCCACAGGTCAGCTAACACAGTGACATGCTGCCAGTATTTTCAGGACGGGTTTCCTGCAAGAATTACCCCTTCCCAGGCATCTCTGGGGAATCTATTTATTTACTTCCTCCTGTAAGCAAAATTGCTTTCTCATAATAAAAGGAAGGGAAGTGAACACGTTGCTTATCCTGTCTGAAACATGTTACTGAAACATTTCCTCTGAAGTATAAATATTTGTTCATGGGAAAACATAGTGACAATGTGAATAAAAATAAGCATCCTGTCAGGAAGCTTAGAGAGCAGTCTCTCCCCTGGGCTCTAAAAGTAAACACACACCAAGCATCCCTCCTCCCCCCATCATTATGTACTACCAAGCAGAACATTTTGTGAGCCCTAGGAATAATTACTTCCACTGTTTTGGCCAGGGAGGGTTATACAATGAAAGGGTTAATCCTGTCAGGAGAAAGGCATTTTAGCATTCAGAGCCTCATGGGAGGGTCAGTGAAGTGAAGAGACACTTGGTTTACTTTGGATTTATGCTTATCTCAGTGTGCTTTGAATTGATCCCTCAAAATTGGTAATTTAATAGCTTTAATAGTTACATTAGTAATTTAATGAGCCTCTTTCAGGACATCATCAAAGGCAAACATATACTTTGTGAATAAAAATAGAAGTAATTTTATAGTAATGCAGTTCATAAAAGCTAGTATACAATATTACACATATGCAAGTTGTGATTGTTGTGAGTTAACCCCAGCCAGGAGCTGAGTACCTTGTAGCTGCCTGCTTATATATCCCCAGTGCAAAGGAGAGGAAGAAAATCTGAAAAAAGGCAAAGCCCATGGGCTAAGAACTATTTAATAATTGAAATAAAATAGAATAATCATTGGAATGAAAAGGGAGACAAAAGGAAGAGAGAGAGAGAAATAAAACCCCAGAAAAACAAGTGATGCACAATACAGTGGCTCACCACATGCTGACTGAGGCCCAGCCCAACCCTGAGCAGCAATTGGCAGCTCCCAGCCAATTCCCCCAGTTTATATACTGGGCATGACCTTTCAGGGTATGGAATGTCCCTTTGGCCGGTTTGGGTCACCTGTCTTGGCCCTGCTCCTCCTCAGCTTCTGGTGTACCTGCTTACTGGCAGAGCATGAGGCACTGAAACATCCTCAGTTTGGAGTGAGCTCTACCAAGCAACTCCTACGACATCAGTGTGTCACCAGCATTCTCAGAGTGAGTCCAAAACACAGCACTGTACCAGCAACTAGGAAGAAAATTAACTCTATTCCAGCTGAAACCAGGACAGTGATGCTGTGAATTATTTAACATGCAATGACTGATCTCACCATCAAAAAGTACCTGTTGAGGAAAATGGCACATCCAAGAACCCCAATGTCTCTTTTCACCTCTGCTCCCAGTGTCAAGTCTCACTTCCCAGCCTGTTTTTAAATTAATAATTAATTTCTGAGTAACATGTATAGCTCATGTAGCTAAATTACAGAACAATATTCTCAGAAACTTGCTGTTTCCACACCAGTTCCTGTTGCTTCTCTGATTTGGTCTCACTTCTTAAAGAGAATATATCTGCAGGTCTGAAAAAACTTGTGGATTGGTGTGTGCTTGAGTCAGGAAATGCTACATCTCTGGAAGGTGTCTGCAGAGGTGTTATTTACTCCTTAATATCCCAGTCATAGCTTATTTGCTTATGGGCTTCTGTGTCTCTTGAGGCATTATGAGACAAGTAGTAGTAAATTTAGCTCCTTGGGTAAAGAAGCTACTGCTCTCTCAGAGATTACTGTCTTCACAGGCAGTGGAATAAAATAGCTACATGTGTGATTGCCTCTACAGTGCAATCTGGCACTTGAATTTTGCTGACAATTCAGATTGGTAAATACAAAGTTCTGGACTGTGCAAAGCGAGCAGAGGTGTGTGTGTGTGTAACAGTAACCTTCAGCAGAATTAAATTTATCAGAGGAAATTTTAAATTTTAAAGCTGCCTGAACTAGTTCTTCTCAGGCTTATGATTGCTTGTGACTGGAGATTAGAAATGTGGGAGACTGCCTTGTGTGGGTGGTTCAGCTGTGAGGGGAAGGGCAGTGTTGCTGTTTGTTGCTTTTAATCTTTATAATTAAATTTATGTTCTCTAGCACTGTTTATCAGACTGTTGAACTCTGTGTTTCTAACTTCATCATGGGATTTCCTGTGCTTTACATAAAGGAGAATGAATGATTTTTACGACACCTATGCAGAGTCAGGAAGAATTTGTTATTGTGCTTCTGCATGGGCTCCTAAATGTGCTCAGCATGGGCAGATGTTCCAGGAATTGTCCTGAGCAACAGGTACAGTTTACACTTGAGATGGATGTACATGTTGGGGCCCTTATGGCTGTCCCATGTTTCAGTTCTTGATTTATGGCTGTTGCTTAACAATTGAACTTCTTGCATTTGGCTCTTCGATTTCAGAGACATCTTTTTGACTCTCATGTGAGGTTATGACAATGGTGTAGATTACTGGTCACTGAATACAGAAGAATGTTTCATAAAATACTTTCCAGTCTTCTAAGGAAAATACCAGTGGGTCAGGCTTTTCTTGAGGCAATCCAGCTGTCTCCATTGAATTTCTCCAAGGGTGAATTTTGTTCTTTTTATTCTCTTACGTGTTTGCAACAGTGCTTCCCACTGGCAACACTGTAATAAGGAAACTTCCAACATTTCTTTTACAATAAGGGTACAATAGTATTTTAGGTGTAGATGTGAATTTCAGCTAGAAGCCTAATGAAAAAAATCGGAGTGGTGGAGAAATGTTTATTTTCTATAACAGATGCAGTTTGATGGCATTTTATTGGCAATTGCTTCTGTAAATAATTCATACCTTTTCCTGCAAAAATACTTTGGGGATGAGGTGTGGGAGGAATTTAATTCTCTTGAGGATTTTATAATGCTACAAAATGCACCCTGCTCTAGCAATTTTGTCAATATGTATGGGAGTAAATAAGATTGATACCTTTGTATTGCTTCTCTTCTACCTTTAACCAGGAGAAGAACTCTTGCTTGACTCACAAAAGACTGTAAAAAAGTTTAAAAATAAAATGCTACATGTCTTGCTACTTTATTGAAAGAGAAAAAAAACCCTCCTAGTAGAATTCATGATGGTTTGGCAATATGACTTTCAAGCAATGAGTGGATGAGAAATTTCAAGGCACTGGGATATTTTTGATTTTGTTAAAGCTCCTTGAATGGCTGATTAACTTCAAAACCACTGCTGCTGGTTCTAGTTTGTTTTTAATTTTACTAAGGTATATTCTGTTCCTGACATATTTAAATGCTGCACTTATCAGTGTATGTGTAATTGGAAAGTGATGTCTTTTTCTCAGTACTTTGCAAATTACACAGTATACACACACTCCTTTAAGCCCTCTGATTTGTGCCTAATCTGTAGTTCAAGTCTGTAACAATGATACTTTGGCAGGTCCTGGAAGTAGTGTCCTACACCCTCTGTGAAAACTGCAAGTATGTGCAAGAAGTATGTGATTTCATGGTTGATAGCTTTTGAATGGTAGCATTTAAAAGAACAGAATCCTTCTTGGTAGCTATTCCTAATAAGCATAATTAGGGAAGTCTCATCAAGCAGCCTGTGGTGAAACATGCAAACTGTCTTTATTGCCTGCTTCTTGGACTTGGAATCACTCGTGTGTGTTCTCTTGTATGGATCACTTGTGTGCATTCCTCTGCAATTTCTGCAATTACCGTTATCCTTCAGCTACACCGTTTTGCTAGAATTTATAGGAAGTGTTTCAGGGAGTGAAAGATACCCATCAGAACCAGCCCTGGTAATATTCTTTCTGCATATGGTTTACAGCCTTAACTCATTGGGGAAAGAAAGAAGTGGTAACTAGATTTGTTTAGATGTATTGAAGTAAACCACTAAAACATGTGAGTGGTGTTTGCACAGTAGAAACCTCATGTTGATGTAATCCAGTCTAACCCACTGAATTTGTTTTGTTGCAAAAACGCAGGCTTTGCAAGGCAGTCTTTGCTAGTGTGATTAAATCATGTCAGTAAAGTGGTGTGAGGTGGTGGTAAGAGGCACAAGGTCTTACCTTCCTGGAAAAGCTTTCTCTTTCAAAAAATGAGTGGTTCCAAGGTATAGAATATGGAGAATGTAACAGAGTTTGAATTTTGGTCTTGAATGAGTAAAATACTACAGTGTTGTTACTGTGCAGAATCACACTGTTCAAAATGAATGAAGAATTGTACTGTAATCTTGTGGGGGATTGTAATCCAAATAAGTACCCTCTTTGAACAACCTAGTGAAAAAATATCTAAGTTACAGGTGCTTAATTCATTTCTGTTTTGTTTCAGCTGCTTTAAGTTACCATCTTTCTAAGACAGGCATGTAGCAACTAATTCTGTGGACTTTCTCTTCTTGAATTACTCCCTGAACTGAAGCCGAGAGGAATCGCTGGAAGATTTTCCCCAGCAGTTCCAGTAGGATTTTTATCAGGCTCTTAAAACCATAATTGGGTCTTACTTTCATGTCTAGTTCGCTATAGGACAGGTGCAGAAGAGTGAGTTGTAGCTAATAAGGCTGTTTCTCTAAGATCAGTGATGATGAGATTAAGCTGCCTTTGATTCTTCTATTTAATCCTGCTCTGTTGGTTTGACAGCCTATAAAGACCAGGATATGGCTATTGGCTGCTGTTCCTGTATATAAGCAGTGATTCAGAGACCAGTAAGACTAGGCTTTGGCAACTATGAAAAAAGCGACAAAATCCACTTTATTTCTCTTCCCCTCACCACCCCTACCCTACATTTTTCAGTTCCTGTAGCTAGAGATCTGTGTTCAGGACTTGTCATGATCTCTTTATACCACCAATATAAGCAACTCTGAGCAGGGGTGGCGCATCATTGCAATAATCTCTATTTGTGTATTGCTCCAATCGAATTTCTGCAATCTCTGACCAAAATTTTAGCTTCTAAAATTTGGTCTACATTTTGTATCCTCCTGTGTATGAATCTACTAGACTTTTAATAGGTAATTTATGCAATCCTCAAAAGGCAGAGAGAGCATTTATAATGCTTGGAAGAATAAAGGCTGATCCATTTATGTATGATTTTTAAAGCTCAATAGCTTAGATCTAGAGTGAGAAGCAAAGACTGTGTATGTCATTGAAAACTTCCTATAGTTGTAGTATAACGAGGTTTCAAATCTCTTGGAAACTCAGTACTCAGAAACAAGTGAATTTTGACTGATCTACATAGAAGAGAGATGGAGACTGACAGCTAGCCACAAGGTCAAACAGACAGACAGAAAATCTTCCTCTGCTGACCGTTTGCTATGACTCTTATTTCGTTCCACAAAGGAGTTCTTTCCATTCCATTAACATCTGATCAGATGGCAGAAACATTGTAAGAAGCTCTGAACAGTTATGCAGATACCAGCACTATTACTTCCACATTCATTCCCTTGCCAAACAGCAAAATGACAGAGTCAAGAACAAATCCTCCTACTAGACAGTTTTTCCTATTTAGTTTTTCTTTGGAACTGTTGTTATAAGCTGATTAAATCTTTTGTATCCGTGTTGTAGTTCTGAGGAGCTGAAAGTGTGGAATATAGCAAATACAAGCTGTTGCAAAATTGCTCCCATTAGAAAAGATTACACATGTGATACAAAACTCTGCCATGGAACCAATTCTTTATACAGCCTTGTCCTCTCTGGGTTGTGAATGCAGTGAGCCATAACTCTGCCACTTCTTCCCTTGGGAGACTCTTATGTAACTGCTCAGCTGTTTCTCTTGCTGTTCTTCTTATTAAGCCAAAATTTTGTTTTGCTTAGTTCTATCCTGGTACACCTAACTTTGCAAACTGGGGCTGTTCAAGTGAATCCACTCCCTTTTAAGACCAGACCACACAGTCTGTAGAAAGAGAAGTGCAGCAGCGAAGGCAGTATTAGAGTTTAAGGGGTCACACGAGAGACTGTGACAGCACAAGGGAGCAGGCTGGGACATACCTGGCTCAGCTGAGCACCCTTCCAGCAGCGGGGCTCAGCCACGTCCGGGGCTGCCTGAGGTTGAGTGCAGCAAGGAGGGTGAGGGCAGGGATTATTCCCCTCTGCTCGGCACTTGGTAGGTGGCTTCTGAGGAACTGTGCTCAGTTTCAGGCTTCACAGCTCGGAAGAGAGATTGACCAACTGAACAGAGTGCAACCAAGGGCCACTAATACTGCGGGGAAACTGAAACACGAGATGTACAGAGACACTGAGGGAGCTGCTTATCTGGCCCGGAGAAGAGAAGGTTAAGAGGGCATCTAATTACTGCTTCAGGTACTCACAAGAGGTTGTGGGGAAACCAGATCCTCTCACCATTGTGCAACAAAAGGACAAAAGGCAGCAGTCACAAGTAGCAGTAAGGCGGGTGTAAAGAAAAACGTTTTCTCAGCTGGTTGTGAAAAAAGTCATTTTCATAGTGAGTGGCTAAGCAATAAGGATCGGAGAATGTGGACTGACTGTCCTTAACCTGATCAAGCTTTGAAGTTGGCTGTGCATTGAGGAGGAGGTTGGACTAGATGACCTCTGAAGGACTCTTCCCACCTAAATTGATATTCTGTTTTGAGGTGAGCTGGAGAGAATCAGGGTCTCGTAACTAACAGATTAAATATGGAAGCAGGGAAATGCAAAAGCCAATTTCCTACACATAATTAGACTGAAAACTAAAGCATTGTTGAAATATAACCATCTGAAAAAAACGTAGATATTGAATTTTTATTCCAAATTATAAGTATTGGCATTTTCCTTCTGTAAATGGTTCCTTTCCTGTTTACTCAGCTGTTCAAAATGTATGCCTATATTAAGCCTTCTATATCCCTTTTCTAGTGAAAAATAATGGGGAAATATAATTCATAAGGCAAACCACTGGTGCTATATATCATTCACAGAATGCTCTAATAAAATCTGGTGCACTGCGGGCTTCTTAAGTGATGGTGGTCTTGCACTATATTTAGCATTCAATGAATAACTGCAAAAAACCCCTAACAAATACATGCATATGTTGGTGTCTAATGAGCATAATGAAGGTATCATTGTGTGTGTTACATGTCTCCATCTCAACAAATGTGGGATTGTAGGAAAAGGGATGCAACTGGCCGAATCAATTTGCATAGCTGGCTGAGAGTAGATGTTGACGTCACTAAATAGAGACACCTTACGTCAAATGCTAACCAAAGAGAACAGACTGGGTACAATGTACAATAGTTTTGAAAAGAAAGCTAATTAGGAATGCATGAGCATTTGGCAAGGGTACATTGCAGCCCTGAATGCAAACTCTTTAATAAAAAAAATTGTATTGACAGGGAAGTAGTTGAATTTTATTTCAGTGTTTATAGAATATGTTCTTACATAGTTTTATTGAAGGCATTTGTTCTCTTTATGAATTTTTTATGGATAAAATCTAATGATATCTATCCTAATCTATTACAAAAGTAGTTAGAAATTATTTTGATCTACCCACATCATTACAGTCTCTAAGCCTAATTGTGGGGGAAAAGTAAACTTCAATGACAGGAGCTGGGTGGCTCTGATATTTTAATTCACATGCTGCCAGTTGGCTGAGACTACATATATCGCATACAATGGGTGGATGGTGAAGTCCTTAACTGAAGTACCACATTTCCTTATTTTGGTTGTACCACATTCACTCATGTTCTCTTTGTATCATTGAAAGCAAATTTCCTGGACTGTAGAGAGCACCTTCTGTCCCTGTGAGGTTGCCATATGCAATGTGGAGCCCATACAGGACAATTTAACTTATTTTGTTTTACTTAATTCCTTGTGCATTTATATTATTTCCGCTAACCATTTTTTAATCTGAGCATGCTCCTAAAGTCTTCTAATATGAAAGGCCCCTGCGTTCAAGGATAAGGGAGAGGCAGAGGCTCTAGGATGTCCTGTACTATTGGGTTTTGGTTTTGGACAGTCCCAGGTGGTCTCTGCAATGTCAGACTTGCCCTCTTTTAGTGAACAAGCTCAGTTCTGTAACTGTTGCTGCTGAGTCTTGTTGGTGTGGCATATCATAGGAAACTGCATTTGTGCTTAGGTGTTACTACCTAAAGGAGAAGGGAAATAATCTCAGTTGTCCTGCATTAAAAGCTTGAGTGGGTCCTCAGAGGGAGCAAAGAGCCGCGTCCCTACATTTCTTTAATTTTTTTTTTTAAGCAGACTGTACCTCTACTACAGGGAAGAACCTCCTGCTTCCACATAGCCCTTGGATCTGGGATGTTGACTTTGATAAACAGAAATATAAAATCTAAACCTCAGACTATTATCCTTCTGCAGATAGAGCAGACTTAGATTATAATGGGGTGGTAAGAAGCATGGGCTAGTCCATTTCCTCCCCTTCCAGAAGAGTTTTGTCAAAGAAACTGAACCGAGTGCTTGTAGTCCCTTCTCCCTGTGCCTCCTGTTATCCTTGACTGGTATTTTTTCAACCTGTCTGCTCCTGAGCCTTTCTCTGGTGTCTGGGGAGTGCAGAGGATGGAAGGGCCTGAGGGCTCTGAGCTTCAGCATTTCTGAGCTGGTAGAAAGTTCCTTGAGGAGATCTGCTAACGCTGTGTGTCAGAGCAGCCTCTGGAGTTAAACCAATTCTCGAGATCCAGGAGTAGAAAGGTTATTTGTAAACTCAGTTACAGTCTGTGCACAACTGATGCTCTCTCCTGATGTTTTTTAATCATCTGAGAAATAAAGTCTCGAAACCAAAAGGTTAGTTTAGCCCCAGAGTAACAAATAATGTATTGGAGCATATGGGGATGTGAATTTACATTTGTGCTTTCAAATGCATTTTGTAATTTAGGAAAACCAAGATAATTCTAAGTAGAATTCTCCATGGGAGTAAATGCATTTTTAAATTATTATTTTAGTCTTTTTTTATCCAGTTGTTCTCTCAGTTGTGAGATAAGTGTTTAAAGCACATAACGGAGCTGCAGTGATGGAGCTCGCTTGGCAGCCCATAAACATGTTTTGGAAAGCTGTATTGACTTGGCAAAAGCAGGCTCTGTAGTTAAATGCTACCATGGTCCAATGCCATGTCCTTTAGGATTGCTTGCAAAGACAGCTTATTCCCTTCTCCCTTTGCCTCTAACTGTTATTCCTCCCTGAAAACAAACGAATGAAAATGAAAAATCCAAGCTGGCTACCTGGAATACTTAAACATCTAATTGAGTAAAACTTTACCATTCATGTATTTTTAATGCTTATGCAAAGTCAGTGGGAATACTTGTGGTTTATTACTGCGCTTTCCTGTACCAAAGCCTAGAAACTGTCAGTTGCTCTACACCCTATTAGAGATGCATTCCAACCACTTCTCCATGTGTCACTCAAGTTTATGGTCAAAACTCAACTGTTTGTTTTAAAAGTTTGGGAAAATGTAAATATGCTTCAATACAGAATTATGTATCAGAGAACAGAGAACTTCTGGTTGTCCTGGGGTTTCATTCTATACTTTGCTGGAAAAGCTGCCATCTGAATTATGTAAGAAGTTTTGCGTTTGTGGTGGGAAAGCACTGAATGGTAAAAGTTGCTGCAGATGATCATTAAAATGGAAAGGATATAGTAGCATGTACCTATTTCCACAGCAGCAGAAGCTTTTATCACCCTTTGAAGAAACAGGAAAAAAGAGAGAAGCCTGATACCTTTTCTTTATCCCCATCAAAAGCAAAGCCCTCTTTCTCTTTTTCCCCTTTTAACCACCTGACTAATCTTTGTCATTGCTGTATTCTGCTAAATTTACTAGTGTTCACTAAAAATAACACTTTCTTCCTGTCCTCTTCCCTTTTTTCTGTACAAAAGCTCTGTAAAGAGCTGGCAATCAGATCTAAAGGTTTGTGAGTTTTTTATTGGCTTGGTTTGGGTTGGTTTTTTTTTTGAATTGCAGTCCAATACTTCTTGAGTCAGTATCATGGCAAGCCTGGTTGCTTTGTATCAGTTTTCTCTCGTGTTGCTAACTTCCTGTTCTCACATTAACGCTCACTGTTTGCAGCAGTGATAGTCTAAGTATTTTTAACAGAGACATGGGTTCTAGCTCTGATTTGTCTTCAGAAAGTGATCATTTAGACTGTAGAAAAAAGGTACCAATAAGGAATTTAAAATTGCCATACTGAAACAGTTCAGTAAAAGGAATTGCTTTTGTATAACACTGCTTTGCTCAGCCTCCTGAATTGAGTGGGATGAACATGAGTTTTTTTGTTTACCTAAAAATTGTGTGTCTGAGAAACAAGTAAATACATGGGGTTGTTGTTCTTGCACAGAATGAAAATTTTTAGCCCTCCTTTGTGGAGAAGTTCCCATAGAACTTGAAACTGATAAAACAGAAGGTTATTATACCATACATTTTAAATCTGTTGACATTTTTTTTAACTTTTTGTTGCCTGCATTATCAACTTGATATTTCTTTGCTTGTAAGTAGATGTCTGAGTGAGAGTTGTTTTAGTTTCTGATGCATTCATCTTGTCCATCCAAACTGTGCAAAGCTAAGAGAGTAACACTTAGTATTTGCCATGATGCATGTTGTTCTTCTGCCCCTATTAGCCTCCTTTTATATGAAGTGCAAACTGTAATTTGTCCTGACATAGATGTACTCAACTGAAAATTGTTGCAGTCTGACCAGGTTAATGTAAATTTGGCTTCTGGGTATTTGAAAGATGTAAGTAATTGACTATAACCAAATGCAGTTGGATACTGTTAACCTGTTATTGGTACAGTTAACTATTCTTGTAAGTCGGGTTTTAAACAACTTTATAATGTTTTCCAACAAATTACTGCCTTAATGCTATGAGACTGTGCAATGTGTGAGTCCAGGTTGCTGTAAGAGAACATTTTTTGAGTAGTGACTACTTTTTAAATAGTCACAGCTATGTCAAAAACTGCCCTTAGCTGCAGCAGTTGTGCCCATGGCCCATACTGGTTAGTGACAGTTTTGTTGATGTCAAATGGTAAAATAAGAGCCAGAGACTGCTGTTTTAGCAGGGAGCCAGGTCTGGATTGTAACACACAGGGCCTTGAGCTGTTTTCACTGGTTCGAAAATGCCAAGTCTAGACTGTCACTGAAAGAGAAGGGGAGGTTGTGGTTTAATTGTGATGTGTGTGTTTTACCAGAAAGCTTCAAACAGTGAAAATGGAGACAAGTGATTTCAAAAGATATCGGCAGCACCTGCAGGAAGAGATCGCGTGCCCAACGTAGGGCGTCATCCAGGGAGGCCTTCAGGACCTTTGCACTGTGTGTGCATTAACATTATTTACAGTGTATACGTATAAAGACTGCGTATGGAGGGTGTTGCTTTGTTATCAAGTTGTTTCGTGTTCGAGCTTTTCCCGTGCGACCTCGTGGCAGAAAGCCTCTGCTGCGGGCCGTGGGGCAGGGGGTGCGCCCCGTGTTCCCCGCTGCGGGTGGCGGGGCAGGAGAAGGATGCTCCCCGTGTTCCCGGCTGCGGGCCGTGGGGCAGGAGAAGGATGCTCCCCGTGTTCCCGGCTGCGGGCCGTGGGGCAGGAGAAGGATGCTCCCCGTGTTCCCGGCTGCGGGCCATGGGGCAGGAGAAGGATGCGCCCCGTGTTCCCGGCTGCGGGCTGTGGGGCAGGAGAAGGATGCGCCCTGTGTTCCCGGCTGCGGGCCGTGGGGCAGGGGCGGGATGCTCCCCGTGTTCCCCGCTGCGGGCGGGCGGGGGCTGCTCCATCGGCCGCCCCTTTACGCGCGGCCGCGGTTTCATGAATGAAATCCAATCGCCGCGCTAAAAATAGACCGCGGGGCTGGCGCGTCACGGCTGCCGCCGGCCCCGCCGCCGCCCGAGTCAGCGCCGCGGGCCGG